>CAJDSM010027322.1:4270-15792 GCA_903981925.1 Ostrea lurida | reverse complement strand
GGCCACATCACATTTTTTCTAGTTTATAACAAATTCTCCTGGAGCTATTTCTTGTCCAATTTAGATGACATGAACATCATCAATCTTGGAAACTATCAAAGATTTACAATGATTTTACAAATATAACAAAATAGAATATAATTCTGTTATTTGATTGTTTCAGTGTGTCTGGAAGCCTAGTGTACAGTTATGTGACTTTCAGGAAGCCTTCCGTCAAACCGGTAGAACCGAAGAAACCGGAGAAACCAGTGCAAACAGTATAGTAGATGATGTCCCATTTACTTATAGTATTTGTATTATTTTGTGCATTTACAACATTATTGTATGATGAGGAAACAAGAGGGATATTTTTGGTGATGAGAAGAAGTGATTTACGTGTATTATATACATAGCCAGCTGGGGGAATACTGCCTTGGGCATATATTGATTTGGTAGAGAAATATTGACTGCGGTCATACTTATATATGTACATCTTTTACCATTTCCAAACGGCACATGGACACGTTCGTGAGTAAAAAATGTGTCAAATTACAGCGATTTCCATTTCTTTAATGTTTACAATGCTTAACTTAGGGTAGTTTTCTAATGTGTCCAGCAAACAAATTTGAACGTCATTTGTTGAGTTACAAGTGAGATACAGCACTGTACAATTCTTCACTATGTAAACAAGTCCTCGAGCCATGTCTTTGTTACCTACATTTGAATTATGCTGTATACGTTCCATTTACAAGCAGATTTTTTCAATTACAAGTGTTCATGTCTAACACAATCTAAACAGTTCATAAGTGATTCTCACATCTCATTTTTTTTTAAACATTGTATTTCTGTAAGCAACTTTATGTAAACAAAACAAGGCTCGAGCCTTGTTTTACATAGTGAAAGAATTAGTAAGTGCTATATCCACTTGAAAACTCAACAAATGACGTTCAAATTTTAGCTGACCATTAGAAATACCCTAAGTGAGCATTGTAAACATTAAAAATGAAAAATCCTAATAATTGAACATGTTTAGCTCAGAACGTGTCCATGTCCCTTTAAAGCCACGATGAAAACAGTTGTTAGTTTTTATGAAACTTCACCATTTTTTCAACTAAGTTGAACATAAGTTTTACTATAATAGCACAGTATGAATGCAGTATTTAAAAATTGCTTGCTCATTAGATATGATGTATATCTATGCAAGTGAATCTCATTTCATGAAATCCATATTTTTTTGTATGTCGTAGCTACATTTAAGCGGATATTCAGGAAAAATGTCTGTGGTGCTTGTAAACTGAATGCAGTTTACATAAATTGAACAAACAGTTTGATATGAATGTATGTTTGTATGTATGTATTAAGGAACCCAGAATCAACTGATTTATATTTCAGTAAATTGTACATGCATTTTTGAATTGCCATTATTATTATTAGTGCACAATATTTATTATTATTATTCTATTTTATTTGTTTTTTGAAATCTGAATTTTTAATAAACTCTCTACAATGAATGTTTTACTTTTTCATGCTTCCATGCAGTGGGTATATATATATATATAATGTTTAGGTTTTGTGAAATTTCTGAATGGTGCTTGGGTTTATTGAGATGGAGGGTATTACATATGGTATATGTATATCAGATTTTGAATCTTCTATAGAAACCAAGGTAAATTGCAGGAAAGTGTTTGTGAACTTTGTATTTGATCATAAAAAGATGGTAAAGAATGAATATAAAAAAATGTTTGAAGCAGTAATTATATCACAGAGTAATGCTATTTATTTGAAAGGTTCATTGCATTTATATCTTGACACACACCACCATCCATCGTCATGGCAACTGACTTTAAGTGTAGATTATTACCCTATTTTTACAATATATGTGCATGTGGCCTCTCTTCATGGCAACTGATTTTTTTTAAAGTATGGATTACTACCCATATCTTTACAATATTTGTGTGGCCCCTCTTTCCCCCCCCCCCCCCCCCCAACTTGATCATTGACCTATTTTCTTTAGGTGGATTGTCCTCTATTTTGAGGCCTACATTATATATATTTTATAATTTTGATACAATTTTAAAATGTCTGCACAGTTTTCATATGATATTTTATAGTTATCTTGTTAATTCGTACATGTAGTTTCAACCAAGATATATTGTGTTTAATTTATTAACAGTTCTATTTTTGCAGATCACCTGGCAATCTGAAAACAGTTCATAACAACTGATACTTAGTAACATTCGTCAGTATTAAACCGGTACTGTGTCAATGTATCTTATTTCTCATTAAATGCACTGACAACTCAACTTGATACAAAACTCCTATATTTTACAACAAATATTGTGGATTTTTTACCGGTATTTTACGCGAGTACTTGATATGATGAAATGATTCGTAAACGTCAGATCACATTATCATGAGATCATGTGTCATCTGTTAATCAAGAGTACTTACATGTATTTCAGCTATAGAAAAATAAAGGCGAGTAATTTTTTTTGCGAGTGACGTGCCTCTCAAGAAATTAAGCAATGATAAATTCCTCACATACATTTAGGAATTTACAGTGGGTATAAAGATTAAATATCTAGTTTGTGTTGAAAGCATGGGGTAATTTCTGTACGATCAGCTGCCATGTCTCTACAAATTTACCTCATCTTTCTATTTAATTTGCCCCTGAAGACTCTTGCCTCAGCCCCAGATCTTTCCCAGTCCCAGATTCTTCTGCCCCCGAAACCTGCAAGTCCAGGGGTGATCTAGAATACCGAATGTAACAGGAAAGGAGGAAATTTATGGCTGGACCAGGAATCGAACCTGGAACCCATGCATTACTAATCAAGTGCTCTAGCCATGCACTAATTATAAGCTACCCAAGCCGATATCCAGTCCTTATCACCCAGACCACTGCATTTTTTTAATTATATAATTTCATATATCATTTGAATAATGAATGCATTGATTAATTGGTCTCATGATATTGTGAAATTGTATAATTTGGGACTAAAATTCTATCCATTTTTACGCAGCCTGACTGAAATTTTTGCTATGTTATGTATGCTTACCTTTTTCATAATTTTTTATCGTATGGTTGGTTTTATTTTTATGCGCCCGCATAAAAAGTGGGTATATTATGATATACCGCTGTCGTCCGTCTGTCTATCTTGTCCCTATTCACTTTGTCTTGCAACTCTCGAACCTGGGGGGAATTTTGATGAAACTTGGTACAAAGAAAGATCCGCTGGAGATATGCATATTACAAGGGAATGTTGTGCATTGTTTTTAAAGGAGTTAGGGCCTTGGACTTGGTTTTCTATGCAAAATACTTTGTCTTCGTAAACTCCTAACCCTTTATGGGATTTGATGAAACTTGGTACAAAGAAAGATCACATGCGAAGATGTGCATATACAGGGAATGCTGTGCGATGTTTTTAAGGAGTTTAATGGCTTTGGACTTGGGTATTTCTATGCAATCTTTGTCTTTGTAACTCTCTTACACCTTTATGAGATTTTGATGAACTTGGAGGAAAGAAGTACATGTGGAGAATGCATATTACAAGGGGAATGTTGTGGCATTGTTTTTTAAAGGAGTTAGGGCCTTGGGGACTTGGGTATTTCTATGCCAAATTACTTTGTTTCGTAACTCCTCCTACCCCTTATGGGATTTTGATATAATTGGTACCAAGAAAGATCACAATGCGCGATGTTGCATATTACAAGGGGAATGCTGTGCGGAGTTTTTAAAGGAGTTATATGGCCTTTGGACTTGGGGTATTTCTATGCAATACTTTTTTCTTCGTAACTCTCCTACACCTTTATGGATTTTGATGAAATTGGTACAAAGAAGATCACATGTAGAGTGTGCTATACAGGGACCTTTTCTATGTGAAATATTTTGTCTTTAGCTCCTCCTAAACCCTTTGGGAAAATTTGATGAAACTTGGTACAAAGAGAGATTGTGTAGATGTGCATATTATGAGGGGATCTGCATCATTTTTTTTTTAATGTAAAATTCCATGGATTTTTTTTCCCTATACACCTTTAAATCCCTGGGTCCATAATATATGCGGGCGTATCATGTACCAGCTTAATTGGCGGTGCCCTATTTCTCTATAGGCTATATATCAACAATATATTTTGTGTTAATAATGGTTTATAATTTATTGAACTTTCCACAAGAACTAATGTATTCACAGGGATATTTTTATACTGCTTATGATTTGTTATCATTGGTTATCAAATTATGATGGAATTTTTTTTCAATATATGTTTAAAATATTACAATGCATTATAATTTATGCCAGATATTTTAAAGGTGACTGAAAAATTACTGAGGAAGTGTATATATCTATTAATTTACTAATGTACGCTAAAAAATGAATTCCTATCCATGGAGCCCCAAATAAATATAAACTCAAACAATTGAAGATATATTATTATTTTGAAGATATTATCAATTCGTTTGATGTGCGCAATACTTAATTCAGTTCAAGATCTCTTCAATTGATGAATGGTATCGTCAAATCTAAAAGATTTAATTATTGATAACATTATTTTTCTGCTGATTTGATGTGTGCTATAATTGAATTGTTATTGCTCTCTTCAAATGAAATCATGATATCAACAGAAGAAAGCAATAATTCAATTTAGTTAATGTGCACTTATTTTCAAATCCATGAACTCAGTGAAAAGTTATGGCCTGGACAAGGTTAAAACCACTATGTGCATTGTCACTTGTCCTTTGACCCGTAATCTTTACCCAACGTCATGTCACTTCCTTGAGTCCATGGCAACAATTCAGTGAAATATTATTCAAAATCATGAAATCGGTGAAAAGTATGACCCAGATAATATGAAACTCATAGTGCATTGTAACCTTACCTCAAGGTCATGACACTTCCTTGAGTCCATGGCAACAATTCAGTGAAATATTATTCAAAATCATGAAATCGGTGAAAAGTATGACCCAGATAATATTAAACTCATAGTGCATTGTAACCTTATCTCAAGGTCATGACGCTTCCCTGGCTCCAGGGCAACAATTCTGTGAAAAGTATTCCAATCAATGCACTCAGTGAAAAGTTATGGCCCGGACATTGTTTAAACCATTATGTGCATAGTGACCTTGAATTTTGACCAATGACCTCGACTCAAGGTCATGACACTTCCTTGAGTCCAGGATAACAATTCTGTAAAATATTGTTTAAATCTACAGAGGGGGTAAGAAATTATGGCCCGGGCAAGCTATTTCGAACAGACGCAGGTTGCCCGACACCGGACGGATGGAAATGCCATAACATAATACATGTACATCTGTCTACAGACTGGCATATCAAAATGGTCATAGGCAGTTTTCTGCCAACTATGAACTTCAGATGTCTCTTCATTATAAAGTTATGGCTAAAAGCAAGTAATTCTTATATCTTTACTAGCTACCTCAACTTTGGCTTATTATCTCCTTGCAACAAGTTGTGGAGGGGATATAGCACTGTGGCTGTGTGTGTGTCCGGAACCTTGTGAACAAGATAGAAGCAAGGGCGATCAAAGGTAAAGGTCACTATTAATGATTGTTTATACGTCTTGTGTTACGAGGGATGTTATGCTTGCATTGCTTCGTTATTCCCTCACAATTTATAGCATCATGTCCCTGCAGCTGTGTGTGTGTGTATAATGTGTGTCTGGAACCTTGTGAACAAAATAGAAGCAAGGGCATTCATCAGAGGATCATCAAATCTTCCACAAATGTTGTCCATGGAGAGAGGATGAACCCTATTGAATTTCAAGGTGTAAGGTCAAGGTCACCATTAACTATTGACTAAAATTCTTGTGAACAAGAGAGAAGACACAAAATTCATCAGAGAATCATCAAACCTTCCACAAATGTTGCCCATGGATTTTCAAGGATCAAAGTCACTACTGACATTGACTAAAACTCTTGTGAACAAGATGGAGGACACAGCATTCATCAGAGAATCATCAGACCTTCCAAAAATGTTGCCAAGGAGAGAGGATGAACCCTATTGATTTTCAAAGTCAAAGGTCAAGTACACAGCCTTAATATCTTGTGAACAAGAAAGATAACACAGCATTCATCAGAGGATCATCAATTCTTTCACAAGTTTGCCCATGGAGAGAGGGTATACTCTATTGATTTTCGAGGTCAAGAGTCATACTATTGACTTTAAATTAAAAGTCTTGTCAACAAGATAGAAGAAACAACATTCATCAGAGAATCATCAAGCCTTCCATAAATGTTGCCCATGGAGAGAGGATGAACCCTACTGATTTTCAAGGTCAGTGGCCAAAAGTCAAGGTCACCATTGACTATTGCCTAAAATCATTGTGAACAAGATAGAAGACACAGCTCTCATCAACGAAACATCAAGTTACCCATGGAGAGATTTTAAAGATTGAGGGTCAAAGTTCAAGGTTCGCGGATTATATTAAACGTAAACTGCACAAAGATTATATCGTAGCTTCATTCCTTAAATGTAAAATCATACTGAAGGACTTACTGCTACATGAATTAGTGATACATATAGATAAATGATACTTCTCATGAATAAAATTACTCATGCTTCATAAGGAATACACAGAATATCTGTTCTGTGCCACTGAAATCGGCATTTCTCATCAAAGAAAGACAAATACCAGGTGTGACATTAATAAATATAACTTTATTGGGGGATAAATGTAAATATTGTACAATGCACAGTCCAATACGTGTATAAAAAAAAAAATCATTCATAAACCCGTTTTTTTGCACTGGACCAAAAAAAAAAAAACAAAAACAAAAACAAACAAAAAAAAAGAAAAAAAAGAAAAAGAAAACCACCAGAGGGATTCTTAAAACAGAATCTCTGCGTAAAACATTATCTACATTACGGGTATATAAGACGTACATCATATCCACAGAGAATATTGTTTACATAAAGGAATCACCTTGGATACCAAGGACAGCATGCAAATCAACAAAACTATTCTGAATTTTTATCCCTTATCTTTATAATTAGAATTGCATGCTAGCACAGCATAACCTTGATTGCCAAGGATTCCATAGTTTTTATATATGTTTACAACTACTAAAAGGGGTTTCTAAAATTACGTAAGAATTAACTATACATATTGCAATAAATTAATGGTATCAGAAATCAATGGCTACAGTTATACATAGACTAGTATAAAAATAATCCTATTCACGGTCTCTACTACAGGTTTCGTACTTATATAACTCCTGGTATTCTCATTAAAATATTGCAACAGATTTATACAAAATGCAAAATAAAAGGTAACCCTTTTTTACTTATTTCTAAAAATCCATACTGAGTGTGTATTTGTTAAGATATTCACACTCCTATTAGCGTACTAAATGATAATCAGTGCCAAAATATGGAAATTCATAAATATAGACACCGATAGCACTAATTTATGATTCTACCAAATCATTTTTGACCTATAAATAATGCAAGTACAAATACAATATGCAGATAATTCACTGGAAAATGCTGCATATAATAATTCAATCTCAAAATTTCATACAGATTTGTGGGTGGAACCAGTAAATATCATTATTTTCGTATCAAAATAAGGAAAATAACACAAGAAAAACGCCTGTAGGCCTTCACAGTCACCCGAGTATCGCACAACCAACAGCAGTACCATGTCATTGGTGAAATGGGTACATCTCAACATCGACCTTCAATTCGTGCATAGCATGAACTGTTGATGTTGCCCTTCACTAAAACATTATGCCCCCCAGAAGTTTATTGTACTTTTTTTGGTAAGGGACCATGACTGTGGCTAATAACTTTTGTTTGAGTTATAAACAAGAGGCCCATGGGCCACAGTGCTCACCTGAGCACTGCTTCACAAAGAAGCCCATGAGGACCAACAAGTGCTCACCCAAGTCACTTTGGTCCTTTATTCTTCAAAGGTTTCTTAAAATTTAGACCCCCCCCCCCCTTCTTATTCCCTGACAAATTCTAACCACCCCCTCCCCCTATTATTACCCTAATCCTAGCATCTCAACGTTCTTAACTTTGATAGCAACATGAAACATAGGAGGAGTTTACAACCCCCCCCCCCCCTCTTCATGCATTTTGTAGAATTGGATTCCCAATAAATCTCATCCAATCCTAGCCCAGGGTCCACAATTTGAAAAAGAAGCTAGAACAATTTAAATCAACTCAACTTGGGATTGTTTGCATATCATTGAATATGATTCAGTACATGGCTCTGCTACTTTGGAAATCAGATTTTTTTATAAAAATTTCCTACAGATATACTCTAGATCCCTGTAACATATATGTCTCATGGTAAGGGGCTTCTCTCCTCATAATAAATACAATATTGTTGTTTGATGTTCAGAAGTCAAAAAGAAAATTGTTAAAAAATTATGCATTTCCACATTCAGAGCAATAATTTTTCACTAAATGAGCCATATGAACTTTACTCTAGCATTACAACCTGGGGCCATAAATTTCACAATTTTGATCCTGTAGGTTTGTCATTGAGCACCACCACTGCATCAGAATATCCGAGGTAAAAAATCTAGTAAAGGCCCCCTTGCTTGTCTTGACAACACAGAAAGTTTCCCCTTCAGGTCCTAGAGCAGAGGAGATTTTCAAAGATTTCATTTTTTGAGGTTTTAACTTTGCCCCTCAACCCCATAAAGCTAGGGTTCACATTGAAAACCTCCATTTTTGTTGCCCTTATCCCATAGATACTATTTCAATCCGGATAAAATTTCGACTAGTTGTGTTTAAGAAGAAGTTGAAAATGTTTAACCAAATTAGCAAATAATGGACAACAGACAAAACCAGACAAAATAAAGACCATAATAAGTCACCTGAGTATACTCATAAAAATGCACAACTCCAAATAAGCAAAGTAGATACCAGTAAAGAAATGTGCATAAGAAACACTCATACCCTGCTTATAAATCTAAAATCACAAATATCGAAATACCTTGATTGTTTCACCTGAATTAGAGGCAATAAAAATATCCAGGTATTTGTGGCTGACCAACATAAACAAAATCTTGCTAACATCTTGCAAGGATTCAGTCTTCCTCTGTATAAATTCATTCACCATTTTTTGGCTTTGATGACATACGTTTCTTTACAATGCTAAACTACATGTACATGCATATTCACAACCATTCACAGTGTGTATCAACCATAGATAACACACACAGCAATAAAAAACAATTAAAATAGTCACATCATACAACAAAGGACGACCACAAATACCTTATTATATGAGCAAACCAATGAATACAACGTCATATTACATTGTCCTAAGAATGAGCTTTGAAAATATACCTTTCTAATTCAAACTCCATACATTCTCATATCCATTTTAAAAGTTCTCTATATAATATGACTTTTTATTGCTTTATCCAACAAGTTGAATTGAAATACATGTATAATATCTGTGATGCTTTGCTGAGCAATTATATAGTACACTAATTCATCAAGATGAATTTAAGCAAATGTAAAATCACATAATTATACATGTTCTATTCATCTTATACTAATTTCTTTCTTTGTATATGTCAACAACTTAGCTTCATGCAATAGGTTGCAATATTTTACTTGTGCTCAATAACTGAAAGTCATACCTTTACTCTATGGGTGTTGAATAAAGCTTATATTAATCCAATGGGTACACTACATCATGAAAATTAACCAGAATATGGCAACGATTAGTGTGCCCAACCCACTGGCTGTCACTCTTTCCCCTTTACGATGACACGCTCAGATACGGTTCAATTCTGATAATGTTCAAGTCATCAACAACCCACACCCACAAACTTTCACCTCCTTAGCAAAATTTAATATCACCCAATTTGCAAACCCAAATACTCACATTTTATTTTTTACAACATTTCGTCAGCAAAAAAGCTTTTAAAAATTTTCAAAATTGATATGCAAGAGATGTTTCAAATTTACACAGAAAAAAAAAATTAAATTACAAAATATATGGAATAGAGTCTAGTTTGTTTAGACTGTGGGGATATATCAGACCAAATGGAAGCATGGGCTAACTCCTGCACAAATTACCCCAGGCTTCCACTGTTTTATAAAACCCTGAATCAGATGACCTTGACATTTACTCCTTGAATCATCCTATCTGTCATTTTTTAAGGTTGGTATTTTTATCATATCACTACAAACAAATGTCTCAAGAGTGAGCTTTGAAAAGGACTGTCTCATTCTATCTCTGCATGCATATAAATATTACATATTTTTCCTTCAGTATAATGTATAATAATCAAAACACAGGGAAGTGCATAGTTGCCAACTTATCAAACTCAACACCCAAAGGAGGGAGAGACATAAATTCATCAATTTCAGGTAATATTTGTGTCCAAAAAAAAACCATACAAAATTCAACATCATCCCATTTGGCAAGCTCCAATCACCCAATTCAAAATTACTTAAGGTTTTCCAGGAAGTGGCAATGTAACTGTGAACATGCAGACGAACAGAAAATTCAACAAATTTGCATATTCTAGTACAAATATGTCCATAACACATAATTTCATAAAAAGAGAGATAATGAAACCAATGAGAACGAAGAAATGTACACACTATTATGTGTACATATAATGATTGAATATTTGAACGTTAAGTTCAAGTGTACAATACATGTAAACAGGCATAATGCTGTAAAAAGAATATCTTCCTTGATCACAAACAAGAAAGTAAATTTACTCTACAAAAACCAACAATTTTTAGATTTTAAAAAGGTGTGTAGGTACAACATTTTATGTACTGATTGGCTTATAAACTTCATACAATTGTGTAATAACAAATGTACCTGAATATAACAGCAAGTACATGTACTTGAAATTTTTAAAAAATTATTTTCTAAAAAGTCTAATGAAAAAAGTCGAAACAAATTGGCAAGTAGAAGCACAAAGTAACTTTCTGTACATATGTACATGGTACATGGTAAGGTATATGTACAAGATAAAACTTTGTGGTCATGACAAAAGCTTAACAACATCTATAGAGAAATCCATAAAACGGATTCTGATTCTGCTGCCTAATCTTAACACCCCTGGATCTACTACCGCACAGTGCGGATAATCCACATATCTAGCACTTTCAAGGGCCAGAGAGATATTTATCTACTAAGTGTGGATAATTCCCACATTCTATCACTTTCGTCCAGATATTTATACTAGGTGTAATAATCACACAGTTCTATACTTTTTTTCCCGTCAGGATTATATACTAGTGTGGATAATCCACATTTCTAGCACTTTCCATCAGGATATTTATACTAATGTGGATAATCCACATGTCTAGCACTTTTCAGTCAAGAAATCCATAGGATATGAATACCCAGTTACCTAATCTCTATCGCCATGCAAAAATTATTTTTCATAGTCCCTGACTTTCAAGTAAAAGACTATTTTTCCCCAAATTTGAACAGCGATATTCTTCTGCTACAATATCTAATGTTTTGTATGTAATAAACCTTGCATTTTTATTTCTCATTGAAAGCACTATGATGTGACCTTTCAACTGGAACCCCCCCCC
>CAJDSM010027313.1:7057-20119 GCA_903981925.1 Ostrea lurida | reverse complement strand
ACCTTCTTATTGTTACATTTACATATTTTGTTAAATGAATTAGTATTATATAAATTGGCGAAGTAAACAATGTGTTAACGTAAATCATAGTCCCAAAAACCACATGAGAGCCGAATGCAGGGCAACGCGGACATCAACCCCAAAAGCGAAGGCAGGATCATGTGCCGCGGAAGAGCAAGCTGACCGGAGCTAGACAGACAATCTGGATTCTGAATATCCGCTTTATTCCCTGATCCAATCGTTCACTCTTTAAATGATATGAGATGGGCAGATTTAATGCCATCTGCCTACCTATACACACATTTGAAGTCCAATAATGTCGTTACAATATTTTAAAGTGATCTTTATACAATTTTTCTGAATATATAGCTACTTATATAATAGACATCGTGAAAGTATAAGCAATACCTTTCATACGTGAACGGCAAGTGTATGCAATTGATTTCACTTGTATCAATAAGCTGATTCCTCTTTACAGCTGATCAATGGGGATATCTGTCTTATCACTTCGTGTTTACAGTTGATCAGTGAGAACTCTGTCTCCACTCCTGTTCACAGCTGATGAGTGCGGACTCTGTCACCTCTCTTCCTGTTTACAGCTGATCAGTTGGCCCACTTCCTGTTTACAGCTCATCAGTGAGAACTCTGTCTCCACGCTTCCTGTTTACAGCTCATCATTGAGAACATGTTTTCACGCTTCCTGTTTACAGCTCATCAGTGAGAACTCTGTCTCCACTTCCTGTTCACAGCTGATGAGTGCGGACTCTGACACCTCACTTCCTGTTTACAGCTCATCAGTGAGAACCCTGTTCCACGCTTCCTGTTTAAGCTCATAATTGAGAACTCTGTCTCCACGCTTCTTGTTTACAGCTCATCAGTGAGAAACTCTGTCTACACTTCTTGTTTACAGATCATCAGTGAGAACTCTGTCTCCACCACTTCCTGTTTATACTCCTTACTACTATGTCCTGACATGGTTGTCTATGTATGGCACAATCCCACAAACGTTCTTCTTTCCACTTGAACGGTGAACGGAAAACGCAGAAAACACGGTGGACGCAACAGAGCACACGGTGAACGCAACAGAGCACACGGTGAACGCAACAGAGAACACGGTGAGCACATTTTGGTGTGCGGTTGGTAAACGCTGAGCACACAGTGAACACTATTTTACCTGTTTCGGATACTTTCTTTAAGATTGTTCTTTTTCATAATTCAGAATAAAGGAGGGAAAAGTGATACATGCATTTTAATCAGTAGATAAATGATGAAATAAAGAAAATCAGGAAACTGCATATTTTACAGTTCTTTATGTATTCCATCTAAACAAAACATACAGATGCGACCAATTCTAACCTCTCGACCAACCAGTCATAGAAAGCAGTCATGAGAACTGCTCTAAGTTAACTTAGAGCAGACGCCAAAGCGGTCACAAAGCAGTCATGAAGAACTGCTCTACGTTAACTTAGAGCAGACGGGAAAGCTGTCAGAAGCAGTCATAGACCTGTTCTACGTTAACTTAGAGCAGACGCTAGCGGTCATAAGCAGTCACAGACCTGTTCTAAGTTAACGTCGAGCGGTCATAGATTAGAAAAGTCTACAGCTGTTCTTTTCTAGAAGCAGCTCCGGTCAAGAATTAGAGCAGCTCTGTGTATATATAATTAACCACTTTGGAAATGCCAGTTCATTTTAAATTTAGCTTATTGTATGATTTAACAAACATAAATTTCAGATGAAAATGAAAATGATAGCTTGCTCTTTCAGCATGTTAAATTCTTTATCATAAAGTTACACACTCAGTAAAATAAAATCTTTTATGGAAATGATACGTTCAAGTAAATATGCATATTTTACTTGATAATAGTTAAATCTGTATTCATTTACTATTTTCATGAATGATATGCCTTATCTAACATCGAACTTATTAATTAAAGATAAAAATTACTGCAACTCTTGTCTGTCTTGAAGTCATGGTATATATACCGAAGTGATAGCAAATAGAGTTTACCAGGGTTTGAATACTTAGGTATATCAAAGGTGACATTGCTTTTTGTAAATTGGCTTCATTCAGGAATGTTTTTATAGCAATCAAGACATACCCCACCTTCAAGACACACCAGTGAAACTACTATATTGTATAGTTTAATCCATCATTATGACACACAATTGTAAATCCCTGAGATTGATTATTACCTATCATCAAAACAATAAAAACCTGTCATATCATTTACCATTGAATTCAAATATTCATCAGGGTATTATTCCGAAACATGATTAAAAAAGTAAATTTGATGCGAGTGCATACATGTAATTCTCGTTCAATATCCGCACGTATATGCACTGTTTTAATAGCAATTCAATCCTGTAATAAACCTCCCATTTCAATTTCTGTTTTGGCGGGTTGTTTTTTTATTTTATTTGTTTTTTTATAACCAAACCGAACTTGAGAGAGAAATTAGCGACGAAAAGACATAATAAATAGCTGTTCTAAGTGAACTTGGAGCAGTCGTGGAGCTGTTCTAAGTGAACTTAGAGCAGTCGTGGAGCTGTTTCTAAGTGAACTTGGAAACAGTCGTAGAGCTGTTCTAAGTGAACTTAGAGCAGCTCTAGAGCAGCAAGCAGAGCTGTTCTAAGTGAACTTGGAGCAGTCACAGAGCAGCTGTAGAGCAGTCAGCAGAGCTGTTCTAAGTTAACTTAGAGCGTTCATAAAGCAGTTCTAGAGCAGTCAATAGAACTGCTCTAAGTTTATCTTAGAGCAGTCATGTAGAACTCGCTTACGATGCTTTAAGAGAGTTAGAACTGGTCGCATATGTAGTTCATTTCTATTGTAAAGATTAAGATAAAAAAAAATGCACGCGGGATTCACACAAACAAAAAGATTATCAACATGTAAATTGTGTACAGAATTGTAATATCCCTCAGACATTAAGAAATAAACTACATGCATCACATTTACATGTTCCGTCAGGCATTAATATGTCGATGTTTGACCATAAGACATCACAAACCTTGCTTTAATTTTAGCAGACACCAAGACATTGGCAATTACGCTTTTGAGATTGCTTCTGTTTCACAAATGAATCCAAGTTTTTTGTGTATATTACAACCCATGATCATTCCTACATCCCTAATCAAGGATTCAGCAGAGATAAACCGATTGCATTTCTTGCCAAAAGCACCATTTTAGGACGCCCAGGAGCTGTCATTCTTTGCGATTGCCACTACGAGATCTTCGTTGCACCCTCCTGTTCTTTAACCTTTCCCATAAAACTCTAAAATACGGTTTTACTAACGTATTAAAATAATCATAACGCCAACTGACGCTGGCGCATATCCATTTGAAGCATCTCTACGGCACGACGCCCTACTGTCATCATAAGTCGTCTTTTCAACACCTTGTTGTCAATCAAGGTCAGTAATGGTCAAATTTTTAAAAACTCCGTAAAAATGTTTGAACTTTACTCTTTTACACAGAATTGTTTTTCCCTTGACCACTATAAGCTGTTTTTCAAATGGGGGGGGGGGGTCATATTCGTGTATATTTTCTCAATCGCCGACAATTCTTCCCACCCAACCTCTCCCCCGTTTATTCATTTATTTTGTTGAAATGTTGTTTGTACTTGTAAGCATGTACATGCTATTGTAATAAAAAAAAAACACACTTCTAGTCTGTAAGAATTCGTCAGCTTAAGAGGGCTTCGCCCCTGGACCCCCTTAGCGCAACTGGACGCAATGGGGCTTCAAAGGCAGCCCTAGACCCCCTGTCTTCTACCGACCCCCCCCCAGTAATGAATTCCTAGATCCGCCACTGATTACGGTCCTAGCATTATACAAGTAACTCTACAGCTCTACAGTCCCTGAACCTTCTACTACTTTAACCACACGCACGGTGACCGCACGCAGAACGCACGGTGACCGTACGGTGACCGCAATTTGGTGACCGCCGACCGGTGACCGCACGCTAAAACCGCGACCGGACCGCAATGTGAACGGTGACCGACCGCTGACCGCACGGTGACCGACGCTGACCGCACGCTGAACGCAATATGAATTAATCATTCGGAATAGTTTCGGAATTTTTCCACTGGGTAGATATAATTCTATCATTAGCTAAAAAATAAATTAAAATAAATAATTGTATCCAATACATAATAATATATAACATGTAGGTAAGAAAAAGCATATACATTCAATCAATGGATATAAATGATAAAACAAACCACATGATACTATAGAATTGTATGAAAAATAGTGCAGTCCTATAAGCATACTGTAACATGCATTTCTGTAAGTTATGCTAATGTATATACAACCGTAACAAGTAGTTCTCATGGAGATTATTTTTTTTCTAAATGCACAGTATGTGCAAAAAAGAAAAAAAAAACCTATATTTTTTTTATTAGCACTGTAACGACATCCAGGATTACGGACGTGCATGCATGGCTTCAAAATTTTAGGGACGAGGAATACATATACCTGCAATTAACAACACCCCTAAAATCTATGCATTAAACAAACACGGACGGTGTATTCTGTCACACAAGTATTTTTTATTAGCAATTGTAACGACATCCAGAATTAAGAGTGTACATGTATGGCTTCAGGATTTACGAGCAACAGGAATACATATATCCTGTAATTAACAAACACCCTAAAGATGCATTAAACAAAAACGGGCAGCATCTGTAAAATTAATGTTCATGTAGCTACGCTTTCTCTTTGGAGTTCCGAATGTCAATGCAAAGAAAAAAAGCCTGAATGCTGACCAGCACACGGTGACCGATCGCTGACCGCACGGTGGACCGGACCGCTGACCGCACGTAACCGCTGACCGCAAACGGTGACCGACAGCTGACCGCAAAACTGTGACCGGTGACCGCAACGGAGACCGCACGGTGGGGACCGGTGTATTTGTTTGGAATGCACATGTGATAAGGAAATATTTTGTTCAAAAAGGAGATCACGTCCCATGTGTGTAGCTTTTCCGCGGCAAAGAGAGAGAGAGAGAGAGGGTTGAAGACCCTTAAAAAGTAAAAGTAGCTTTTGATAAAAANTTTTTCCGCGACAAAGAGAGAGAGGGAGGGTTGAAGACACTTAAAAAGTAAAAGTAGCTTTTGATAAAAAATTCCAACAAAATAAATACAACCCCAACAACATCTAGATCAGCCAATGTTGATCATATCTAGGCAACAATTTCAACTCTGTTTATGAAATTCGTTTAATTCCAACAAACCTGTCAATAACATTATTCAATATATATATACGTATTTCACAATGATTTACAACTACCTATGTACATATATTACATGAAACAGTTTGTTGTTTAAAATAATAAAATCGGTTAATTCAAATAATATTTCAAATTCCGCTATTTCAATGTACTGTATATTTTCCTAACCAAGCGTTATATGAGCTGAAAGCTACTTCAAAAATCCACACATTGTATACACAAATGTAGACTGAAGCAATGTCTTTAGTCAGTTAGATTACTATGAAGAAAATCAGCATAAAATAGCACTACTTACAAAATAGTTTCGTAAATTGTTTACACTTAGGCCTATTAAAGCCAATCCAGGTCAAGATTCATTCCGGACAATATTTTATTCCACGGGTTCTCTTCTAGCGTTTGGACGCTCGGAGTTTTTGTTTGGACTTTCTCTACCATGCTTGGCTGTGTTTGTGTTTCTTTTAATGTTTCCACTGTTGGTGTTGTCCGGATTTCTATCGTTTTTACTCCTGACGTCCGGATTTCCTCTTTTGTTTTCACTCGTGGCGTTGTTCGGATTTCCTCTTTTGTTTTTACTCTTGGCGTTGTTCGGATATCCTCTTTTGTTTTCACTCTTGGCGTCGTCTGGATTTCCTTTACCACTGTCAGTTTTGGCGCTGTTCGGAAACCCTCTACCGTGTCCACTTCAAACGTGTCTCGGATTTTCTCTACTGTTTTCACTTTATGCGTTGTTCGGATTTTCTTTACCATTTTCACTGTAGTCATAGTCCGGATTTCCTCTGCTGTTTTCGCTTTTCTCGTTATCTGAACTTCTTTCCACATTTTCTCGCTCGGTGTTTCTATCCTATTTCTATTACGCTCTTTATGTTTCAACTTTATTGTTTGGATTCCCTCTGATTGTGTGCTCAGTATTGTAGGTGTCGCTGTTGTCATTGTACGAACCGTTCCACGTTGTTCAATACGTGGTGATAAGTCTTCCATGTCTCTGATATTTGTCAATGTTGGTTCCGTTACTGTTGATGTACCAATTGGCGGTTTTTTAGTATTTCGTACATATGTTGTTGTCCTTTCTTTGATTTGAAATGTTTCTGCTAATGAAGATTGATTCTCAGACTTCCAAACTGCTCTGGATCCTACAAATATGTAAATTGGAGGACTAACTTTAAATTGACGAATACCGGCACAAAAATACAATCCCCTCTGAGCTCATTTACTTAGCTGAATTATTTTTTGCAATATAGCGCAAAATGTTCACGAATAAATGCGTACCGTTCGGGTTGTATCGAGAGACTTAAAAGCGGAAATTTTGTTTATTGAAACGAACAATTGGCATACACCCAAATTATCGAGTAAATGCGATAAATATTCGAAAGTGGCATGGTGTATATTTTTATTGAAGCTGTACCTAGTATTTTTTTAATTATTTTTTTCTATATTGTCCTTGACTTTGCAACATTTAGGTTTCAAGCATCGCTGATAAATTTTTTTTCGAAAATGCACCAAAATTAGTATCACATATTTCCATGCATATGTCTTTGCAGTGTATATACGTAAGCATCTCATCTTATTGACCTTAGATTCCATCCTTTTTAAATTTTAGCACAAAGGACCGCCCTCACCCCTTTCCACAAATCCTGGAAATTTAAATTTTAGGACAGATTTTACGCAATTAATTGTCACATAGGAGAGGACTTTCTTGGCAATAAAATGATCAAATAAAAAAAAATCAAGCATATCAAATGACAAAGTTATTGAACAGTAGATACAAAGGTCGCTGTGAACTGGTACTCAATTATGATCAGAGTTTTTTTTTTCCTTCAAATTATTTTTAAACATCTGTTCCGATTTGTACGTTACTAGGATGAGAGAGAGAGAGAGAGAGAGAGAGGAGAGAGAGAGAGAGAGAGGAAAGAGAGAAGAGAGAGAGAGAGAGAGAGAAGAGAGAGAGAGAGAGAGAGAGAGAGAGCATTTATTGAATATTTAAAAGTCCCATTATAACCTTGCTCTGCTAAATATAACATGTTCTGTATTTGCACTCTCTTGGATTTGCTTTCGTCTATGGCACTGACAACAATACGTTTCAATTCTTCAACATCTGCTGTGTCTCTAACATCGACAAAATCAACAATGTAGGAATGGTGAACGGCAGCTGGGATTTGTCTGGAAATGAGATATATTACGGATTTACGGTAGTAATGACGCACGTATGTCTCAATTAATTCAATACACAAGATCATGTTCTGCATATGATCAGTGTTTGAATTGAGCTAGACTACTAATAATCAAATTATCAAGCTGCTGTTGCAGGTCTTTCAACAGTGAAGTATAAATGCAACATTTCCCAAATTATAATGTATAATAGCTGTTAATTTGCCCATACAATCTGCCGTTGGGCCAAATATTGTCTGATATGTTTCACAGCAATTGAGATTACTTTGTTTACCCGATCAAGACAAATAGACTCACAGCAGGTGTGAGCGGTCGGTAAGGAATGTTTACTCATAATAGGCACTTGATCCCACCTCTTATGTGTCCAGGAGACTTACGATATTGATTACTATTCGTTATCATTGCATTTTTATTTAAATTATTTTGTGCTAAGTTTGATTTTTACTACAGTACATAATAATTTCTCTAGTAAAGTTTTACTAGAGAATTCATCAAAGTAAATATAATTTAACTTTAGTACATAAGGTATCTAAACTTAACTACAATATTTTAAAATATTTCATATAAAATGTTTCATATAGGATATCAAACTCTTATTCAATACTGTAGTATGTCAAATATCAATAATTTACAATATAATATGTTAACTATCAAAAATTTACCATACTATGTTAATATATAAAAGTTTAAAAGGAAAATATCACAAATCGCAATAAATCTCCTAAGTCCCAAATATAAAATGGCAAAGTAAACAATGTGTCAAACGTAATCATAGTCCCAAAAACATATATAAAAAATAGAGTGTAGGGCAACACGGACCTCCGACAAAAGCAAAGGCAGGATCAGGTGCCATGGAGGAGTAAGCATCCTCTGCTGACCGGTCATACCCAATGGCAAGCTTAAGCGGCTATTATTCTCATGGAAGGACACAAGAGTTATCTTGATTTGAACATGTTTTATTGTATATAGACATGCTTATACAAAAAGTGTAAAAATAGTTCTTTCAACTTCCGGGGATCTCCCCTAGGCCAATTCATTTACTAGCAAGTATTTGAAGAGTTATCATCCTTGAAAAGCAATAAAAACTTATTATTGTTAACTAATGTTAATCTCTTTATATTTTCTCTAACAGTAATACACACAGTATATAAATAGGCGAAGTTAACATGGTTTTCAACTTAATCATAATCCAAAAATACATATATAAAATCGAGTGTAGAGCAACATGGACCTCCGACAAAAGCGAAGGTAGGATCAGGTGCCATGGAGGAGTAAGCATCCTCTGCTGACCGGTCACACTCGCTGTGAGACCTTAGTCGAAATAAAGTAAACGGGATTACCGTCGTCAAATATAGTAATCAACGACAGTTTAACCAAGGTATGAAATAAATTAGTCAAAATATATGATTTTTCAATACCTTCCAAAGACTCTAAAAATCACGATTAAATGGGGCGGTCCTTCGGATGAGACCGTAAAAATCAGGGTCGTGTGTCACAGCAATTATTGCACAATCAAGATCCCTCCCTGCTCACAGGCCATACCTGGTAAACGTATTTAGACATAAGTCTGAAATTTGAAGCCCTTCACTGACAATGGTGACGTCTCCATGTGAGTGAAATATTCTCAAATTGGACGTCAATCAACATAGATGCAAACAAAGAGGCTAGAACGAGACGTAACGTATAGTTGACGACGCTATGATGTCAGTTGGTAAAGCGACAACTGTTACTATTGTGACCATGGGTGTCTGACATAATACCATCGTCTTGCCTTTCGCCAATAAAAACCAATTACCCAAAAGGTATTATTCTTCACTTTTAAATTAAGTTTCCTTACCTAGTGCCTCGAGATTTGCATTCTAGGAAATTGTGTCTAAATTTGGTTGAATGGAGCACTTTCTGTACCTGCAATATACATTTCCAAGCGAATAGTCAAAATAAACGTCATTATAACTTCAATCAAACGTCGCTTGTTTCCCCTTTCCGACAACCATTCTGACCAATGTGTAGATAGTTAGCAAAAGTTTATTTGGAGGTGATGTAAATGATAAAAAAGTGAAATTGATATGGACAAATCTGAGGGTGCAAATGATCGTCCTGATGGCAAAAATCTTATTTTGTATATGACCATGTTTTGCATGAAATACTATTGAAAACAAAAGGCATATTGGTGGTTATTGTCTTTCTATTCAATATAAAGTATGTCTGATAACAAATAAATATAATATGTATCTGATATATCGAAAAGTGTCTGGTTTGACAAAACCGTTCACTGTCGGACCAAATGTCTGACGGATATTTAAAAAATGGACAACTACACTTAAATACGATTAAAGATTAAAAAAATATTGATAAATTTTAATGTTGATAGTAGTAAAATCTGGACATATCAGAGATGGGGGTCAGATACCTTGTAACACATCCTGAACCTTGAGCAATAACACATAATAACCCGTGTTCACTATCAGAACGGACTAACAATTGGGACATCCTGTGTACGACCCAATGACTGGTTGTATTGACAAACTACGAGATCGTTATTTCAATGGAAATATTAATCGAAATATTCGCTGAATACTGCACGCGCTACAACTGGTAAAACAAGTGTGTGTAAAGGTCAGCCGGGTTCAATCGCCGGTGACCAGATAGTTCAGTTGGTAGAGCACCTGACTGGAGATTCAGTGGGCCTGAGTTCGAATGCTGGTCTGGTCCGTTGAATTTGCTCCCTTTCTGTTACATGTAAAGTCAGATATAACGCACAGTGATCAATATCGTAAGTCCCAAATATAATACAAAAACCAAGAGTTGGACAAACACGGATCAGGTGCCTAGGAGGAGTAAACATCCCCTGTTGATCGGCCACACTCGCTGTGAGCCCATAGTCGTGATCAGGTAAACGGAGCAATCGTAGTCAAATAATGTGATATGTTTGTATACTGAATACAATTTAATGCATTAAATGTCATGTACCTGCTTATTCATTTGCAATACGCCTCAGAACTTAACAACATGCATATTGGTTCCTGACTATCAATATCTTACCTTGGAACAAAATGGAATGTCGTCTTGTCTGTTGTTCTTGGTACCGTTGTTATCGACGCTAAATGTCACATGAAGCCTGGTAATATCTGATAAAAGAATATGTAAAGGCAAAGCATTTCTTGGGATTCCATTTCAGGGGAGGGTGTGCAAACAGTAGTTTCCGACAAATAAAAAGAATAAAGATAGAAAAACAGTTATCAACTTGATAATCATAGAAAGAATACAAAATAGAGATTAAGGCAAACACAACACCAACACCCCCGGAAACCAAATCCCTCTATTTTGATTTGCACAATGATATAAATTTGCCTTTGGTTTAGGTTCTAGAGAGGGTATGTAAATATTTTTTTTCGAATTTGTAGTGGTAGTAGGAAATCGAGACTCAACCATGTGTCTTGAGCACTGTGTCTTCCCGCACGACAAATTAAAGACAAGGCTTTGTAACATTATAGACAGTTGCGTCTTTAACAAAAAATGGAAAAAGGAAATATTCTTATCTAGTGATCAGCCATTAAAAAAGATATTTTGTTAAACTCCACTCTGATTCTACAACACAGTACTCTGAAGATATATTAAAGCAATGCTGGAGTTCCTCATTGACAATATATTTGTAGTTTTTTGCAATCAGGTCTTCCAACGGTTGTTGGAGTTCCAATGGGCACGAATTGTGCTCCTTTGTTAGCTGACCTATTTTTATATTCTTATGAGGCAGAGTTAGTTCGAGGGCTTCTGCATGGGGGATTCTAGCGGTGGCCTTTAGTTCGACATTCCGATATATTGCGACGTTTTATCTATCAATAGTGGTGGTTTCCGTTCATATGTCGATTCAATATATCCCGGCGGGCTAGAATATAGGACACCAGAGTCTTCCATTTCTGCTTCGTACTTGGATTTTTATTGAACATTGACATTGACGGCAAACTAACTACTCAACTTTATGACAAACGGGACGATTTTAGCTTCTCTATCGTGAACTTCCCATATTTATGTAGCAATATTCAATCATCACCTGCATTTGGTGTGTATGTCTCTCAACTTATTCGATACGCAAGAGTTGTTCTGCGTATGATCAGTTTTTGAATCGAAGAAGGCTACTTACAGACAAGTTGTTGTTGCAAAGGATTCAACAGTCACGTTTAAAGCAGCATTTCGTAAATTCTATGGTCGTATAGCAATTTAGTTTACCAATATGACCTATCATTGAGTCAAATGCTGTCCGATGTGTTTCATAAACATTGTTAGGCCGTTATTCACACACTGATTTGACTACGGATTGTTCTGTTTACCTGATCAAGACTATGGGCTCACGGCGGGTGTGACCGGTCAAAGGTGATGCTTACTCCTCTTAGGCACCTGATCCTACCTCTGGTGTGTCCAGGGGTCCGTGTTTGTCCAAATCTTGTTTTTGCATACTATTTGGGACCTTCGAGATTGATCACTGTTCGTTAATCTTTGCTTTACACTCTAGGACAGGAATGTACATTCCATTCAGTGAGAATATGGAAGTTTGAGGCATAAAAAATCAACATTCCTCATCTACAAGAGTAATGAATTTCAATATTTTGGTAGAAAATGGAAATGAAAATCAGCATTTTGTTTTTCTCAAATATAATATATTATGGAAGTAAAGAGGAAGTCTTTCTAAGTTTTGTCATGCGCGTTTGTAGGTTTAATACTGGTCAGTTTTGGGCAGTTTTTGGTCCAGGGGGGAAAGAAGTCATGAAATTTACAATGTATATGCTCCTTGTCCCAAAGATGCTTTCTAACAAATTGAAAAGCATTGACATAGTAATAATCAAAAACAAGTTAAAATGTACAATTGTTAATGGACGACGGGCGAAGACCAATTACAATACACGCACTGTAAAACAAGATTCTCAATTGAACAATGTGGAAAGAATCAGCAGGAGAAATGTTGTAATATTTGAAATACAGAGAGGAAATGCGGATTACACATTTAATTTGTTTTACATTTCGACTTCTGTTGCCGTGTTAACACTAGTAAAGACAATCAACATAGAAAGAAGGTGCAATTGGAAGGCTGATTTTATCATATATATGTATAAATTATTCAATATCATTTAATGTGCCTACCTCGTTTCTTAACGTAACTTAGAGTTTATCCCAACAGCTACTCCAACAGCAACAAGAACATCAACATAATTAGAAACACCACTGCCACGTGTTTTCTCCGAGATTTATTTCGTGGGTGAATGCTGTTCTTTCTCGTTTCCTTAATAGTCGACATATTTGATAGAACTTCCAGAATCACGTGACGTTCCCCCGTTTCTACTTGACGTTGTGGTGGATCCAACGTTGCTGTATACTCCCAGGTGGTTATATGTTATGCATGTACGAAGAATGGCTCCAAACTACAACATAGGAAATTCTGACAGGACTCACTTCTGAATTGCAGGGGAAAGTCATATGGTCAGCACGTGATAAGATAAACTACACAGCACATTACATAGTTCGAGTAGGTTACAGTCCCTTGAAAAACCCCTTCTTTCCCATTTAGAGGTGAACGCAATTTGGTGAACGGTTATTGAGCGAACGCAAACGTGAGGTGAGGTGCGAAACACAATGTGAACGTAAGCGAACGGGAAGATGGTAAATGTGTAAAC
>CAJDSM010027307.1:0-17699 GCA_903981925.1 Ostrea lurida | reverse complement strand
TATAAGATGGCATGTCATCTGCCACCATAAGGAGGTAGCATGATAATACCTGTATGAAAGATATTAAGCCTGGCTTGTTACTGCCTTCTAAAATATATATTATGCATAAATAAAATGACTTGTTTGTTGTCAAAATATTTGCAAGAGAATGGTGCTTGTGAACATTACAGTACTTGTAATTTGTGAATTAATCGAAAGGGTACATTAATTTTATCAAAAGTTTATTTTCACATTTCCAATTTTTTTCATATTTCCGTTTTCAGATAAAGTGGTGTATGATGGTTTATATTGACGATGAGTACATCAATGAACTCTGCGATGTTCCCCAAATGTCAACGGAAGCGTTCATGTTCTTCCATGTCTTCAAAAGGATGAACCAACTCCCTAAACCGAAGAGTAACTTTGAGGCTTGGGCCACATATGCCACTTTGGGAGGCCTGGAAATGCCCCCACCCATAGGCACCCTCTGTAGGTCGGGACCGCAGTTCAGAGCATTCACTAACCCCGTCATTTTCTATGAGGCAGCTATCGGGAAAAGTTTCATGGGTTCTGATGTTGTTCCATTTAGAAAGGTACATAAGACGCTTCATTGCTTGTTTTTTTTAAAGTGAATAGGTATAGGTTTGATATTTTATGCCAAATCTGTTCTGCATTTAAATTTTTTTTGTATCTTCTGTAGGTTGTTGAGCCATGCGTGCCATGTTTTACCAAGTGCTCTCGTTTCAACTGTGATGTCAATTGTACTGCCACTGAAACTGTACAGAAAACTTTTACCATCAGCAATATTAGCCTGTCCGCTAAAGAGATTGCATACAATGAGAGCGGCCATGGGATATTGGAAACCGTTACCTACTACTTAACAGGTTAAACAATCTCTCAAGATTCTACACAGATCACAAATAACTTAGTTATTTCTTAACCCATTGTCAAAATGCAGTTAAGTGTATAATTCATTAAAAATAATACGGTGATTTTTTTTTTCACTTCTGTCTTGATGGTTTTTTGTCTTGACGTTTTTTGTTTTTACGTCTTAACTTTTTTTTTGTTTTTACATCTTGACATTTTTTGTTTTTACGTCTTGATGTTTTTTGTCTTTACATCTTAACGTTTTTTTGTCTTGACATTTTTTGTTTTTACGTCTTGAGTTTTTTTTGCCTTTACACAGTTAGAGGAGTGACAGCATCAGGTGACTACGCGACGTCGTCTTCGGACGGCTTCTACGTGGACGACACCGCCCCTGTATGGGACCAGGATATCATGAGTGGGGAGTTTTACTATGATGTAGGACAAGGGAACAACACACCTGCAGCGTTCCAGAACTCCAACAACACCATTAAATGTATATGGAAATGTGACGATGACGAAAGTGGCATCGTGGTATGTAATAAACAAGTGTATTAAGTGTTTCTTGTGGAATTTTGTGATGGTACATGAAACCTTTATGTCGACTTTTCTTTCTGTTGTAATTGCAGCAGTAGAACTTTTTAAACTTTAGCTTGTGAGGTCTTAATGAAACCTGATATTACTTGACAGGAGTATAAGTGGGCACTGGGAACCTCGCCAGGGGATACAGATATCATGAATTTCACGTCCAATGAACAGAGTATTGTGGGAGTTAACGACCAGTTGGAAGGAATCCTGAAACACGACCAGACTTATTATGCTACTATCACTTGTGAAAATGGAGCAGGCTTAGTTTCTACCTATACAGACACGAAGGGTAGGCATAGTATACCAACACTAAGACTGGGTGTAATTACAACATACCCGGTAGTACACATACACTAATGACTAGGTGTAGTAAGAGGAGGTAAAGTAAGGAATATACACACTCATAAGTAGATCCATCTTTGTATTCTGCTTTGATTTAGATGTGACTAATGTAGCGCTTTGTGCTTTTTAAAAGGAGTAACGGTGACGTTGATACCCCGACATCGATTCCGTCAATACTACTATCCCAGGGACAGCCAAGTTTACCGGGAATGTCTTCCCGAAAGATTCACTGACGCAGGAAGATCCTACCACCGTGGTTTCACCTTCACTAAGTCAGACGACCCGTCCATTAATAGATATGGTGAGTAGTTTTGTGAACTCATCTGGTAATAATAATGGGGAGTTTTTATGAGACTCATTCAGTGATAGATGTTGTGAGGTTTTTTTATATCAGGGGACGATCATATACATATTTACGATATACAGTTTTATTTTGCTACAATTTCATTTCCATCGTGATTAGAAATATTGTGAATGCATCAAACTTTACAGAATAAAGCTATTAAACCATAACTTTAAAACCAAATGAGAGCAAAAAATTTATTGCATTCAATCAAACGATAAAGCAGGGCTATATTGTTTGACCTCTAAAGTGTTTTATGCACCTGTGGTGTTTTTTGCTTTGTAGACTTGTGTGTGGGATCAGAGAAAACTGACGGATGACATTATTCCGTGTACCTGGGTGGGTTATAACATATCGGGATCCGCAGTAATCAAAAAACGGTGCATTGTGGATAAATGGTATGGAGATCCGAAAACTTTCAGAGCTTCGGCCAGTGCAGGACTATGCAAACGGAACGAACTCTGGTAAACAAGATGTCTTCCGGATGCCAATCGGAAAGCAGATGTTTATAACGATGAGGCTGTGTGGCAGCGCTATGTTGTGTGCCAATAAAGTCTGGCAGTGATCGTCATCAAGAGTAGCGACTCCAAAGTGGGCGTGTCCAATAATGGAACAGCCATTGAAGAGAATTAGCCATAACATCAAGGAAGAGAGCAACACAAGAACTGGATATCAAAACTCCAAGCGGTAAGCCACCGAGTTTTTATGCCCCCTGCACAAAGTGGTCGGGGCATATAGTTTTACCCTTGGCCATCCTTCTGCAGCGAGCAGTTTTCTGGACGTTTTTTCTAAATCCCTTGAAGTATATTGCCTTTTTGTAGGGAGATTGCCAATAATTTCAGTATTTTTGATGTGCCACTGAATGCTTTTCAAGTTATTGATATGAAATTTAGTTGACCTTGGATTAGGAAAATTCCTGCTTTCAATTTCAACCCTATGAATATCCTTCATTGGACTTAACTGTAGGCGGGGGCATTCGTGTTGCACCGATACATCTAGTTTTTCTTGTATCCAACTTTCAATTGAGCACTTAGACACAGATCTTGTATGTTTATCATGTGATGGAAGAATTAACTGTCATTTAACTCAATTGCAAACTTTACACCAGGTATCAAATTGGCATGTATGTTTCTTATTTTCTTATACATACCAAAGAACTTTAAATTTTAGACATCCTTTCCAATAATATTGTTATAAGGCTCTTTTGAATTTAAAGGTATCACATGTTCTTTCTGTATTTGAGTTTTAGAGGTCTCACTTCTTTGGACATCAATGACTATATAAACAGTAAATATCTGGACCACGTAAATTAAAGAACTTCATGGTTATGCTGCTACGACTAGTATTGATATTTTATCCCTTGAGAACAGTAGAAAACACCTCCTATTGAATTTTTTTTTTGATGTATAAAAAAGAATTCCATGATTTTTTTCAAATTTGATGGCTTTTGAACCCAGCATTTCACAGTAATGACTTCTATTTTTAGAACCAATGTACTTTTTTCATGGGCAGCTGGACAAATTTTTGTATTGGTCATTGTATTCCTTGAAAGCGTATACTGCATGCAAAATCTAATAGAAATCTGTAGAGCTAGGGTTTCCGAAATGGAGTTGTGCATTAAAATTTTACCTAAACTATCCATTTGTAAGCAAATTATGTGTCCAAGTTCCTAAGTTAACGTATGTTAACCGTGTTTTTTTTTGTCTCCAATAGGATTGGCTGACGGACAGTCCATCATAGTGACAGCTCTAAAAGCCTCGGATCTCACCGCCACCTACGGATCGGATGCCTCCGTCGATTTCGTGTCTTATATCCAGGATCCCAGCACATCAAGAGACATGGTTCAAAGACTCTTAGTTAAACGGTATGTTCATATTTGTATTATTAAAAAAAATGCAATTTCCTTGTGGATAGAGGAAGTTGACTTCTAATTCAGAAGGAAACAGAAATATCAAGCAGTATTCTTAAATCCCTTTTTCAGATTTTATGGACATAACTTTGCATTCTCCATTGGTGTCCCTGGTAATGTCCCGATGCCTGGACCAATTACCATCTCCTATAGTGACAGCACCGGACAACCGTCCACAGGCAACAGAACCATGCTGCTTCACTGGAATCCTGGTAAAATCGGGGTCTTTTTGTCAGTCAGATAGCGTCAATAGTGTCAAACCATGAAGATCTCAAATGAATTTTGATGGGTGGAAAGAATTTTATTTCATGGATACTAAAAAAAATTTAAATTTGAATGTAGGTCATGATTGGACATGGAGTTTAGATGTTTGTTGAATGTTTTGTTTATTTTGCAGTGATGCAGTACTGGGAAATCACTAGTAAGACGTGTACACATCTGACCGCACAGGAACAGGAAGTTTACGACGCAGGCACACAAACAATGACCGTCAAGGTTTGTATCACTACCCTGTTTACATACTGTAGAGGGCTTTAATTTCGCGGGGCTAAAATTTCGCGATTTTTATCTTTCGGTATTTTGCGATGATTTAATTTTCGTGGTTAGTAAATAAACTGAATTGGAATCGTACCCCCAAAATACATTAAATAGCACTTCACGGTGGTTTTATTTTCGCGATAATTAATATAAGCGCGAACATAGCGAAATTAAAACCCACGCGAAATATTTCCCCCTTTACAGTATACAAAGGGTACCACAGTACAAAGTCCACTGTGAACAATGGGAGTTAACACACAAATAGTGCATCACTAGTGAGAGGGTTATTATACAGTTGAACTTCGATATCCCGAACACTGATATCTCAATTACCATGGTTATGTCAAACGTACTGATTTGGAGGTCCCAACCACCTATTTTCTTAGTATTTTTACCCTCAATATCTTGAATTCACGGATATCTCGGAATTTTTTTCTTGGTCTCATCGAGTTCGAGATAACGAGGTTTGACTGTATATATAATATTTCATAAAACTTAAAGTAAAAAAAACAGATCACCAACACATCGTAAGAATGCTCTGTGAATTTATTTTGGTTAATATTTCAATTTACACAGAAAATTTTCAAGATTAATCTAGATTAATATTTATAGATTTTTGACATGCTTCACACATTTGGTGAAGTTATCAGAATCGTCCATGATTAGTGTACATAATGTAATTATGAACACGGATTTGATTTAGGTTTGTGATACGTACTTGGTGGATGAAACGGCTCAGACCTCGGGATCCCCTGCCAGGAGAAAGCGAGCCACCCCCTCCTCACCGTCCTACTTCAGCCGGGAAACCATGTTTATCCTGTCCACTACAGCTGCCTCCATCTTCAACTCTCCACCGAGGCTCAATGTTTCCCGAGATGTCGAAATAGTCGAAGATTCAGGTTAGTTATTCTATTGAAGTATTAACCCAGAGAAAATCTGTTTACATCTCATTCACACATGCATGTAAACCATGCGCATGTAACATCTCACGACTGCCAGTGACATAATGTACTTATTGACCTTTGTAGGCACCGTGAACTACCAGCTGGTGGCGACTGATGATGAGGGCGACGTTATAACGTTCGCCTTGGCAGATCCTACTTTATTATACGGCACTGCCACATTGTCTCCGACTGGATTGTAAGTGAACTATGAACAAAATTAGTAGTGTTTTCAATGGCCAAGTATATTGAGATTTTATCATCTCATTTTGTACCCTCGTTATGTTATATAATTAGCCTGTTTTAATATTTCTGTATGTTTGTAGCCTGACCTACACACCGTGTCCAAATTGTGCAGGAGTTGATTACATCAATATTTCGATGTACGAGAATCAGACGGACCCCGATATTCCTCCCTCTAATTCCACGGACGCCATTATCATCACCATTCTGTCCATCAACGACCCTCCCGTGCTGTTTGCCAGCTACAACGGCAAATCGTTACTCCACGCAGACGCGACAGAGCCAGTGGTGGTATGTGCTGTATTTCATCTCCATGCTAAAAGAACTATGAACAGGGACATATTGTTATTAGGACCTGCATTGAAAATGTCATATATACCACCTGTCTGTCTTTAATCTGTATTATTGTGCTACCGTATCTTAAATAGTTTTTGGCATAATGCTTTCATACTAGCTTTTATACAAAGGTTGTTGACCATTGAAGGAAGACATCTATTTATGTTGGAATTGTGAAGTCAAAGGCCATGCAAGGTCTTTTAAAACCCCCACAATTTCAATCTTACCATGCTTTCAGTTAGAAACAATAAGTTGAAAAGTTTTCAACAACGACCTTTCAATTTTGATACAAAAGTAGCTGATATTTATAAGAAAGACATCCATACATGTGATTCTCACCCTTTTGGGGTGAGACTCACCCTTTTTGAAGCAATCTCATGACCTCACCCGTGGGTAACAATATCTCACCCCAAAAAAAATTGTTGTTAAAAGGATGTAGTATGGCAATTAGTTTCCCTTTTAATCATGAAAGTTGTATCAAAAAAAGCCAAAATGCCTGCAATGTCCAGAAGATACTCCAAGAAGAATCTTACATTAGTAGAGACTAATGCTATCAAAATGACCACTTAACTGCTGAAACTTGATTGTGACACTTGATAATTGCTTTTATAAATAAAAATGAACTAAAGCTAGTATTTTAAGTCTTATTATGGCCTTTATTACAGCAAATCATTGATATAAAAAAAATCTCACCAGCTTCGGCAAAATTTTCTCACTCATAGGCAGTCGGATTTATCACATGTATGGACATCGACAGATGCTTTAATCATGATGTCAAAGGTTAAGGTTACAGCAGACTTTCAATTCAATTGTAAATACACTTTATTGTGACACATTTCATATAGTACAGAAAGGTAGTTGTTTATCATAGGAAGACATCTAATTAAGATTATGGACATCTGTCTGTCTGTTCAGTACTTTTTTGTTACTGTTTTTTTTTTTTTTTTTTTTTTTTTTTTTTCAAGCCTCTGTTTTTTTAATTCACAATACAAAATATGCAAAAAAAAATCAAGCATCAATACAGACTTTTTTTTAAGAAAGAGAGAGAGATAAAGAAAGAAGATTAGAGAGAGATAGAGTGTGAGTCTTATGAAAAGATTAGGTTCCATCTGTTCCACTGGGCATCAACAATTTCTTTCTTATCATTTTTGTAAAAGATAAATTTTTGTGTTTCGTAAAAAGGTTTACCTTTTTTGTTACTTGATGTCTTTCACCATTCTTCACAAAAAGTGTTCAGAATCTATAGAAAGGCAGTTCACCATGAAAGGAAGACATGTGGAGGTTATTTTTAACTATGAAGTCGAAGGTGAATTTTATATCATACTCTCCCACGAAGCATTACCAAATTCTGTGTCATAGTACTAGTACATGTAATAGATGAATGACGTTTTCAGCAAGTTCTTCCTAACTCAGTTTTGTTTAATTTTGTTGTACCTGATTGTAAATCTTGCGAGAATTTTGTTTAATTTTGTTGCACCTGATTGTAGATCTTGCGAGAAGCTCGTAATGATTTCAATGAACATGTATGGGAAGAACCATGGGCATCACTGTTTGGAGCTTATGACCTTGAACCTGGTGACACAATGACCTTCAAGATAAATGACCCGTCCTTCACTAACGTCACGATAGACTATGAGAGCACAGCTGTTCCAACACTGTTCCCCAACTGTGAAAGTGCCGGCCAGATTTCTGTAAGTGGGGGCATTAGTTTCCCTATTGGAATCGGCAATACTGTAAAGGGCTTTAATTTCATGGGGCTAAAATTTCGCGATTTTATCTTTTAGCATTTCGCAATGGTTTAAATTTCGCGGATAGTAAATATTCTAAGCTAGAATCATATACCCAAATACATTGAACAGCACTTCGCGATGGTTTTATTTTCGCGATATTTGACATCATCGCGAATATAGCGAAAATAAAACCCACGTGAATATTTCCCCCTTTACAGTATCAGAATTTAAAGATACCTAACTTGCGCAGACTTTTCAGATTATTAATGAAACACTGATGAGAAATATTGTGTAAGATACAAATACAAATATGGAATACCTGTAAATGACAAGACTCAAAGTAAATGATGATTTGCATGACCACATCCAAGCAGTGTAGAGACATATTCATATATTCTAATGTTCTTTTCTTTTTAAGTCTAATATGATGCCATGCGACAATTTCACCCAAAATTTGCCCCAAGCAGCCAATCTTATGGCTTGGAAGACTTTCACTCTCAACTTCACCGCGCCAATGAACCAGTTTGGCAACTACACAGTCAACTTCTACTTTGAGGACAGTGCTAACGGAACCTCTCTTCCACTCACTATCAAATTCGCCGTCATGGAATCACCATGTCGGAACGGAGGATTGTGTGAACGTCAGTAATAGTTGTATGTTGATATGTATAGCGTGTATAGATGTTGATATGTATCATCGCGTGTTATAGGTATGTTGAATGTTCAGCGTGGTATAGTATGTTGATATGTATCAGCGTGTATAGTATGTTGATGTGAAACATTTCGTCAAAGGGTAGATTCAAGACGGTACAAGGAATCATAAGGTGTAAGTTAGATTTGTTATTTTATGTATATTTCATGAGAGTTTGTAGATATGAGCGAGTTTTATCTATGCATTTGACTTCTCTAGAGCTATCAGACCAATTCTAATTAAACTTGCCACCAAGTATCTTTACGATTTATGATACCAAACCTTGTCAAATGAATGGCTAGTCATTCTCTCTAAGGTAGATAATTAGGAATGAATAAATAGAGGAGGGGGTCATTTGAATTTTTTTTTCAGAAACCACTGAATCAGAAATGGCAAAACACAAGTGATATTTTCAATATACATGTAAACTAAACAATATGTTTAAAGTATAGTACAATTTGGCGTTGGTAATCCAGATCCCATTAATTCTAACGCTTCAGGTCTCGATAGTTTTTTAGGGAACAAAATTTTATGTTATTTTTGCATTGTTAATTAATCCGAAATTTTTTTATCTGGATCTAGATTGTCAGGTTTTACTACAAACCATTGAAATGCACTGAAAATTGTATCATTAATTTGGACAATAATTTTTGGGGGAAGGTCAGTCTAAGACTAGTTGCAGAACTGTATAGCTTTCTGAAAAAAAATTTGGGACAGATCAGCTCTCTTTCAGGGAGCTACAATTCTGCTGCTAGTCTCAGTGGGCTAACGGCGGGTGTGACTGGTCAACAGGGGATGCTTACTCTTCCTAGGCACCTGATCCGACCTCAGGAAGACATGAGTGAAAATGACCAAGAATAGATTAGTTCTGTGTTTCAATAAAAACTTGTACTTTTTCCCGCAGCCATTGGCATCTTCCCTTGTCTGGACACCCACAGGACCCACAGCTTCGATGCATACTACCGATGTAATTGTTCTGGAGGATACCAGGGGAGGTACTGTGAGGACGACATTAACGAATGCCTGAGCGACCCGTGTATGTTCCCCTACATCTGCTACAACAAACTGAACCATTACGTGTGTGCCTGCCCTCAGGACAATCCGAGCTGTGATATTCTCCCGTGGATGATTGCGATCATTTTGATCATCGTAATTCTCATTATTGTGTTGGTGGTTGTGGGCGTCTACAGATTCAGAAACAGAAAGAAGTAAGATAGAATTCTTAATACAGTATACAAATATATAGATATCAGTAAAACAGAAAGAAATAAGATAGAATTCTTAATACAGTATAAAAATATATAGATATCAGTAAAACAGAAAGAAGTAAGATATAGATCTTAAATACAGTATAGAAATATATAGAGATATCAATTCTGTACTTAATCTGTATTTATAACCAAAGTATAATTTTGTTATCTATGGATTTGGTTTTCTTTTCAGGGACTACTTGCTGAAGAAGTGAGTATAATATATCATCATTTACGACTATGTTGCAATATTGGCACAAGTTGAATTATCACTCTTTTCAACAGAACTTTGAGTTGAGTTTATTGCTCTTTTGAACAGAACTTTTAACTTTTAGATTTTAATTTTTTTTTTCACAGCCAATTTGGATCTCAATCTTCACTGGGATCAGAATTCAACATGGATGACGATGATTTATTTGAAGGTAAGCCTCTAGGACATTCATGCTTCAATCTGTAGTATTAATGGAACATACAGAGACTGCATATCTCTGCCCAGGCTTTCCAACTCTTTCTCAGACTCTGTCTGCAGCTGTTCTCATCTACAAATTGCTCCCAGATTTGATCAGCTCCTGTCAGTTATCATGCTTATTAAATGAAGTCAAATTTTTCAACATTATTTTGTGCCCAAACTGAACCAAGAACATAACCACCTTAGTGGAGGTAATATGTAAAAATTTTATAAACTAAATATTGGTGGAACACATTGTTTCGAGATACTAATCAGTACAACTAAGAGCATGTTCTGCAAATGATCAATTTCTAAACCAAAAATTTTTTCATAGTCAGTGCTTTACAAATTCTATAGTTATTATAATGATCTTATCTGCAATACATTTTATTTGGTCAAATGCTTTCCGACACGTTTCATACCAATTGCTATATACTGACTTTGATTGTGGACTACTCCATTTACCTTGCTTATGTCAGATATGACTAGTCAACAAGGGATGCTTTCTCCTCTTCAGCTCTTAATCTCACTTCTGGTCTTTCCAGGGTTCATGTTTGCTATACTCTGAATTTTATATTCTTGATAGGTTTTATTAGATTGATCATTGTTCCTTATCTTCATTTTTTAGAATTTATAAATGTACTATACTCTTATATATATGTACTGGCTTTTTAATTTGCAGATGAAAAAGTTCTATCTGAAACTACCAGTGTGGTAAGCATGACTTTCTGTTATATAAAATTTGCACAATTTAGTACAACTTCAACATGGCTGAAGAAGACCGGTATCAAGGTCGAAAATATTTCAAAACTGTGATTAGAGTGGTTTTTTTTCTATTATTTTACTCTGATAAAAGAGACTTTGTATATATACTGATATTTTATGCTGCCTGTGACAAACTTGCAGAGAAAGAATATTGCAACAAAACCAAAGAAAAGAGTACATTGGGTAATGACTTGTAAAAGTGTAGAAAAGAAATAGTGTATGATGTTTGTAGCTGATAGTGGAAAGTGCTGTACAGTTTATGTGACCAGCTGCTTCTGTTGTTCACTAGTAGTCTGCTTCCTGTAGAACACATTTCGACAATGGAAAAATTGTAGGAACATTTCAAACACCTTTCTAAATAAGCCTGATCTGTTTCCACTTTGACTCTACATGCATTTCATTTCACTTGTAGTAAAATTATGGATGACAGGGCACTACCTCTAGTGGAGGGTGCCCAAAGACAGGGCTTGCAAATCTTGAAAAAAAATGGCTGTAGATTTACAACAACTTGAAAGGAATGTGAAGTTTTGGATAATCAAAGTTCCTGTCCTCACACAAGAAGGCAAGAGGTGGGGGGGGGGGGGGGGGGGTGTTGCAATAATCCCCCAATCTCCTGTCCATCACCTTTAGTAGCTCTTCACGTTGTGACCACAGCCTTGACTTCATCTAAATTGTTGTGAAGATGGTAGATTTGTGTTTTGCTTGTTAGAAATTTGCTACTGTAGGGAGCAATTCCATGTCAAACTTGCTATATGCCAATTCATTTACATGTATAGTAAGTAAATAGAGATATTGACAGAATTTTTAGGAATTACACTGTTCTTTTCTTTTCTTTCTTTCTCTTTAGAGTACATTGTATTTGTTTGTCACACACTTTGATAGATTTTACACAGGTCTTAGTTTGTATGTAGGTTTAACTATCCCTTGTTTAACTGCAATACCAAAAACAAGAGAGAAAATATCGAAGAGAGCTACATTATTACAGCTATCTCTTGTTCATTCTTTCAAGTTCTTAAAGTTAAACAATTATTCTTACAATAACATATTGATACATGTAGAAGATTAGGAAATGTATTGTTTATTCTACCAGGGTTTTGAAAATCCAGCACTGTCCATTGAACCCGATTACGACCCAGAAGCGGAGAGGGAATACTTCAACAGGCATACCAAGTCCAACTTTGCTCCACTGTTTAAACCAGATCTACCTCCATCATATGATGGGCCTGGGGATCATCCTCATCCTAGCCTTTTCAAGGGAGGGGTTATATCGAAAGGACCAGACGATCGAACATACTTGCCACCCGGGGCCCTGCACGGCCATAGCGCTAATGACTCGGAAACCTCTACACCTGCTCTGAAACGCAGTCACAAAGTCTTCCCTGTAGAAGATGATGAAATATCTGTCCATAGTCAAGCCAGGGGAAGTGAATCCACCACTACAGAGGCTAGGCCCAGAAGCAACACTCCAGACATCTTCCGTGCCAACAATACACCAAGTGGACGCAACACACCTGTGAAATCTTTCCTGAATATGGAATTACAGTCCCGCAGCAACACCCCAAGATTATCTCATCCAATGAGTGGCAGGAGCACCCCCGTGACGAGCTTGCTCAACAGCGAGTCTCACTCCAGATGCAGTTCGCCCTCCATTGGAATGAACAACAAAGTCTCGCCTGCGAACAGCACTCCGTCTACAACTGGCAGTGACCATTCCAGCAACCAGCCGACATCGTCCAACCACAGCGATTCGCACCGCGGGTCACCGCACAATCTGAAGCTGACCATGTCCGACATGGAGCACACAGAGACCAACATGTGATTGGTGACCGCTGGACATTGACCTACATTCTCGAACTGGACAATGAGAGCCGATTATTTTGTCTTCCTTCTTACTTTAGTCATTACTTCTTTTTATGTTTATTTGTTTGAAAAAAAAAATTTCTTCCATTATTGTCATTTAGTTCCCAACAATTCTTTGTGTATATTTTTTAATTCAGTATACGACAAATTTTGGTTTTATTTTTAAAATTTCCTATACAGCTATTTTTCAAATGCTAAATATCTTAACAATCCGTCCCACCATTAAGAAATGGAGAATTTGCCTGTGAGATGTATGATTTATTTTTTATTTCAATATGTACATCTCAATTATAAACAACGTCCAATTAATTCAAGAGTATTATGTATTAAATGCACCAAAAAAAGTTAACTGTGATAAACAGATTTGTTGTATTGCCCGTCCAAATTTTTATCTTTATTTCTGTGTCTTTCAAGATGTCCTCCAAACTCCGTAACGACGTATCAGTTTTTGGAAAATATATAGTACTTAAATGTTGATTGTGATAAAGATATGACAAATTTAACATGTCTGTCTACAATTTGTAATTAATTTATAGGCAGGGAAAGCAATCATTCTTTTAATGTTATATCTATTTGTATTGAAAGACAGTTTGTCCCAGATTATAGGTGAAACAATTGATGGACAATACTGCAATTTTTTAAAGTGAAACTGTGATACATATGTGATATTTTAGCACAAAAACTTTACTCATCCGTCCAATGTTAATTTTCATATATCTCTACATTTTATGTCTTTATTCAGAAAGTTTCAGATGTATTGACATTTAGAAATTCTCTAGAAATAAACTATTTTCTACCTTTGTAAAGTAGATTTATTTTTCATTTATTCATCATTTAGAATGACTTTAATAACCACAGGCACAGTTTAACATTGACTCAGCTCAAATGAAAATTCCTAAACAGGCTACATGTAGAACTCTGCAATGCCAGTCATTTTTTGATCATAGTTGAAATGGAGAACTATGTTTAGAAATGATGTCATCTTTCTTTCGCATATAATCGTATGCCTTCTGATGCTCTCATCACCGCTACAGCATTATGTTCAACTTTGTGCTCTTTGTCCAGCGAAAACGAAAATCTGAAATGAATTTGTCCCGGAAAACAATGAGTATAATGACACATAGGCATTTTATATTTCCTGTACTATTTTTCTATTGCATATTCTTTGGCATTCTTATTTACTTGCCTGTGGAGAAGCTTGGCAAGGACAATTTTCTCTTCATTCAATGCAAAGTGCTGCCCGATGCAGTTTCTGAAAAGTACAATACTGATAATGTTGATTTCCTTGTCAATATGATATTTAAGGAAGATGGCACTATTTTGTTTTCAAACCAGACATGGAAAGGTGTAAAACCACACTTGACTTATCCTTTTGGTCGACCACGAAGCGGATTATTTTAAGCGTAAACTGCACCAAGTTAGATTATATATAACCATAACCTAGGTCAAAATTAGCTTCATTCCTTATAATTTCATTAAGAAAATTGCATTTAATGTTATGTGACTAATGAATAACTTGCGAGATAATATGAACTTTCCATGAGGCGGACGAATTTTGCCATAGCAAAATTTAGTAGAAACAACACTGTCAAATGCATTGTGACGTCACTCTAGGACGTCATAAAGAGCAAAAATAATTGATGTTGCTCAATCTAGTTTCAGCCAATCAAATTGCTTGTAACAAATAAAATTAAATTATTTAGGAATATTCATTATTTTTGGCAGATTTTGACAAAATCTGTACCTTGGTCCTGCTGAGAAAGGTAAAAAAGCAAAGGAATCCATTGGTAAAGTTCTCCTGGAGAACGCCCTGTTCATATCCATGTGGTCCTGGCCCCAGACGGCCGGGTTGTGGTGGAGACACCAAATGTTGGCCACCAGGTTTGTTCCAGCGGGTATTGTATATCCCTCCAAACTGATTGGTGCCGGGTTGACGCGCGCAACAAAGGGGACAGGACAGTGCAGCCTCATCCCTTCCTTGATGCACTGAGTCAAGAATGATAGTTTTCCTAGATCTTCCCTATAAACACAGCAAATTGTGTCATGTCAGAAACTTGTGATTTTACTAGTTACCTAATTTAGCATTCAATTCGCATAGCATTGTTAAACAGAGTTATCTCGCTTTAAAAACGATTTCATACTATAGTCGAACCTCGTTATCTTGAACTCGATAGGACTGAGAAATAACTTCGATATATCCATGGATTTGAGATATCAAGGGTAAAAATACTTAGAAAATAGGTAGCTGGGACCTCCGAATCACTTTCACATAGCCATGGTATTCGAGATATCAGTGTTCAAGATGCCAAAGTTCAACTGTATTTGTGTAAACACCTACCAGCCAATTTCCCCGTCCTCGCTCTCTGATATTACTTTATCTATCTCCTTTTGACATTCTATTTGATGTGTTGGGTGTGCGGCCAGTGAGTACAGAATCCAGGAGATGGCGCTGGCTGTTGTATCGTGACCTATTTTTGAAACAAAAATGATAGATAATTTACACGGGAGTACTTTTCAGTTACCTGTAAATGAAGTGTAGACTCTTGATATCTATCTATAGCTGTGACTTACCGATGACGTTTATCTATTAATAATAATCGTTTTCATTCTTGTGTCGATTTGATATATTCCAGTGACTTCCACATCTGCGTTGTACTTGGATATTTTATTAACAACAAACTTACAACTCGACTTTATGACTAATAGGATGATATCAACTTCCCATATTTATGTAACAACATTCTATTATCACCTGCATAGGGTGTTTATGTCTCTCAACTGATTCGATACACAAGAGCTTGTTCTGCATATGATCAGTTTATATATTAAGACAGGATAATGACATACAAGTTGATATTGTAGAGGTTTGTCAATGAACAGTCATATGTAAAGTCAGTTTTTACAAATTTTATGGTCGTTATAACGATCTAGTTTGCCAATATAACCTGCCATTAGGTCAAAAGCTATCTGACGTGTTTCATATCTACTGGTAGCCGTTTCACTCCGTTTACCTGATAAAGATATTCAAAGGGCTTACAGCAGGTGTGACCGGTCGACAGGGAACACTTACTCCTCCTGGGTACCTGATCCCACCTCTAGTATATCTAAGGGGTCCCTGTTTGCCCAACTCTCAATTTGTATTCCGTTTAGGACTTGTGAGATTGATCACTGTTCGTTATCTTCACCTTTTCTTGAACAAGCTCCTAGAAATTTAGTTCTTGTGACATTTTCATAGTTAATAATTACCAACTGAAGTATCACACAATCGCTCGCAAAAATAAAGTCTCGCGAATTTTTTCTAATCTTTAATTCATGTGATTCCAGGGAATTTGAATTCTAACCTTCAAACAAAAACGTGTCAACTTCGTTCCGAATTTCCTCGTCTGAAAGCCCTACTCCATTCTCATCTTTTGCAGTAAGTAGAATGTCCAGGAAGTCTAGGTATCGTTTTGATGTCAGATCTACTGTTTCCTGATAACAAAACTCATCTATCGTGATTTTTAATTACAAATTCCAGATATCGTTTTGTTAGATCTAGTGTTTCCTAATACAAAGTTCATCCAGACATCGTCTCAAATTCAGAACTAGTATTTCCTAATAACATTAGCGTGTTCTGATATTGTATTTCCTGATATAACAAAGCCGAGATATCATCTACATAATAAATCTTTTTATGTTGGATCTAGTATCTTTATGCCCCCGGAATCTTCGATTCGGGGGCATATAGTTTTTGGTCTGTCCCTCTGTTTGTCCGTAGTCTGTCTGTTTGTCCGCAGGAAAAACTTTTAACATTGGCCATAACTTTTGAATGGCAAGTGAGAGACTTTTATATTTCACAAGTGTGTTCCTTATTACAAACCCCTATTTCTACTGGTACCAAAATTTTAACCTCCTGACCTTGACCTACTTTTTAAAAACTTTAACATTGGCCATAACTTTTGAATGGTAAGTGATAAGATTTTCATATTATACATGTGTATTCTTTATGACAAGCCTTTCTACTGGTACCAACATTTTTTATCTCTTGACCTTGAAATTTGACCTACTTTTCAAAAACTTTAACATTGGCCATAACTTTTGAATGGTAAGTGATAGACTTTTCAAATTTTACATGTGCAATCCTTTTGACAAGCCCCTTCCACTGATATGTGGAATTCGGGGGTGTAAGTGTTTCACAGTTTACACATCTTGTTCTCAACAAAGTTCGGGGTATATCTAGTGCTTATATATCTTACAGAAGCTGAGTGGCGCAAAAAAAAATATTAATAACTACTGAAATTGTGTATTTGACTACTTGCAAAAGGAACTTGACAGATTTTAAATCTTTTAAAACCTGCAGTGATTAGGAGGATTAAATAATTCACTCAAAAGATGTACCAGTTCTTTTCGTCTTCTCTGCATGACGCCTGTTGCAACATCGTGAACATATTTACAGTTCTTCAGAAATCTTTTTCCATCCTCCGTGTTGTAATAGATAAAATCTGGGTACAGCCATGGCGCTCTGGAGAGGACGGAACATTTAATGCAGACAAATAAAATCCCTAACCAGTCACTGCCCAAAACGAGAGCCTAAGCTACTACAATACGTACAGGTCTGTTTCTGAAGAACGAACGTTCCGTTCTTGTAATATAGACAATAAAATCCTTATCGATATAAAACAGAAGAGCTTATAACTACTACAATACCCACCTGTTTCTGCAGAACCGAATTTCCTTGCTGTAATACAGACAATAAAATCCCTAACAATACTACAACACGTACCTGTTTCTGTAGAACCAAAGTTCTGCTATTTCGTTGACTGCTTTTACGTATGGATGAACTTCCCCGCTAGAAAGAATGAAAGATAATAAACTAGATGTGTCGGTGCGACAC
>CAJDSM010027305.1:330-13341 GCA_903981925.1 Ostrea lurida | reverse complement strand
ATCAAACAGTTTCATTTTATCTTTATACATCTATCAGGCCACGCCCTAACTGGTTCTTTGTTACGGATTTTCAGTAATCCCTTGATATTCAACGATTGACTGTTAGTGATCTTTGGTATCTAATAATTGACCTTCAGTAATCCCATAATATTAAATGATTGATCTTAAGCGATCCCGTAGTATTAAATGATTGGCCTTCAGTGATCCCGAAATATCTAATGCTTGATCTCCAATACTTCCTTGATATTCGATGATTGACCTTCATTAATTGACTGACCTTCACTGATCCCACAATAACTTATGATTGATCTTCAGTAATCCCGTGGTTATTTGATGATTGGCTTCATAAATCCCGTCATATGACTAATTGGCCTACAGTAATTCCGTAATATTTAATGAATGCCTTCTTTATCTTCGTTAATGTGAATGGTTAACCTCCAATGGTTCCGCTATATCAGTCTTGCTGTGACCGTAGTGTGGTAAATACGTTTCCTATCGGAGTTATTAATTGGGTTCATATCTAAACATTTTCTAAAGTTTTCATTTTACACATTATCTATTATAAAGGAAAAGAAAATGAACTGTGATTAATCTCGTAAGCCCCGAATAGAATACAAAACAAGAGCTGAGCCAAGACAGACTTCTGAACACACCAGAGGCGGGGTCAGGTGCCAAGCGGTAGTGAGCATCCCCTGTTGACCGGTCCACCTGCCGTGAACCCAGTTTTATCAGGTAACGGAGTAATCCGTTAGTCAAATCAGTGTGAAAACACGCTTTAACATTGCTTATGGAAACACAACCAGCAACATTTGACGCAATGATAAGGGCAACTAAACTGTTATAACGACCATAAAATTTGCAAAATGCTGCCTTTAAAACGTGACTGATGTAACTCTAGCGAAAACAACTTGTGCCTCGATTCAAAAACTGGTGATACAATTAATCATGGGTCATCAGGTCAACATGGGAAAATGAGAATCCTTTACATCCAAGACAGGGTCAACGAGATCACCTGACCATACAAAGGTCAAGCAGCAGATGTGGTCAATTCAGGTCACTGAGTGGACCTGGGCAAGGGTTCTCGTCCCATGTTGAACTAATAATGGGTTATCAATTATTTCATTGTATCAGTATAGAAATAAATCAAACTGATAGACTGATACATTATATGTCCTTTGACTATAACGCGCATTTAGATTTCTACCCTCTGTGTGTCAATAATTGTCGGAAAGTAGAGCAGGCTTCCATGGAAGCTGGATTGTGAACCCAATTTGAAATTCAAGATACATTTTAAATGGTATTGTCATTTTAGAAATAAAAATTGGTTTATTACAAACATTTAGTATAATTCTACATCTGATAAAAGTCCTACCTCTCTAACATTACTTAGTTATCAAGAAATGACGCAAATCGTATACCACAAATTGTGACGTAGTAGCTGCATAACTTGTTGTCTGCGTAAAATACATGTAGGTGTTTGATCACTGCTTTTGAATTACGTCTTTAAAAATACATCTAGGTTTAAGTGATAGAAAGCTTGATTCAAAAATAGCGGGTTATTATTCCAGAGGCCATTGTCTATGGTGCATCCGTCAGTCAGTCAAAACCGAGCGCGTCTAGCAGTTCTAAATCACTTTCTTGCTATTCGATCTAATATTGAGGTACAATGTATATCCCCCCCCCCTCCCCTTTTAGTCAATGAAATTTAAGGATGATAGATAAAGTATTATGATTACCTTTGTTGTGCATTTTCGCACAAAGCTCGGTTTTAAATTATTTTTTCTTTCATGGTTTTTTGGAGGTACAGATTCGTGTTTACGTATCCACACTTTGTTTTGGACAGAAACAGGTTTCACATATCCAAAATAATCACAGTCTGGAGGAAGATCTGAAAAACATAACGAGACGTGTAAACTCGGAAAGCGAAACTAAAGAAAAAACTAAAATCAACATAATAACGAGACGTTTAAATCAAAAAAGTAAAATTAAAGAAAAAACTAAAGACAACATAGTTAAATCGGAAAGTGAAACTAAAGAGCAACCTAATAGTGACACGTGTGCAAATCAGAAAGTGAAACTAAAGAAAAAACTGAAAACAATGAAAGGATAGAATTATCATATATAACGTTAAATTAACTGAAATTCAGAGCATTGAAAACCCGTTTGACGACTTATGATTAATTTCGCTGCAATCACTAACTTTTTAGGCCATTATAGTCACTTACTTTCTTACAAAATGTAATTAGAAACCTATACTGTACAGGCAACAACAAGAAGAATGCCACTCTTTGTTAATCTGCACTGGAGGTTGAACAAGTTTGGTGAATAGTGGATTCTAACAAGCATTGTGGCTTTTTTGCAGCTAAGATCATTAAAGACCCATATATTGATATAGGTTAAGCCCATATGTCACAAATATGTGCAGGAACCATAGGGAGTATAAGTAATTACAGATATTACCATGGCAATAATTTGAAAAAAAATATATTGATTTGTGTTTTCCTTTGAAGATGAAAACTGTTTTATATTATGGCAAGAGTGTGGTGACGACTAGTATTTGTAAGCTGGAAATATGTTTATCATAGTGACGGGACATTGGAATGGTGACTGCAGATAGATGGCGATTAATTTGTATATTGTACATCTTCACACAGGTTTATCACATCATAACCATAGGGTCCATGACAGGACAACAAGCAGTGGCGGATCCAGAAATTTCAGAACCGGAGGGGCGCGCGCTCGGTGCGCTGGCACTGGATCCGCCTTTGATAAAGGAATATTTGAAAATTTCATGAATTAAAATTCACATTCAAAAGCAAGTATCAGCATTTCGAAACTTCTATGGTCGTTATTTTGACTGACATTTTGTTCGTTAACCTGATCGAAATACAAGACTCACAGCTCCTTACATCAGAGTTTTTTTGGGGTGACAATAATGGTGGGGTTTTACATAGAAATAAATAGGAGGAATCTTTAATGGTTTTCTACGGTATAATATGTTAAATCAGTGTACGTGTGTAACATTACTCAAATCAAGACACCAGCGGTCAGAACAGGGTAATTATAAGTTGGGAGTTTAGTTTAGTACATGACAAAATCCTATTGAAGAGGTGAGTAGTGTGAATTAAGGCCCTCTTATTGGCCGGTCACCATTGGAAACATGGTACCGATCAGAATTAATCTTCATCGTCAAATCAGAACTTAACAATCAAAATCATAATCGTACGTTGCCTTGGCAACTTATGTGCTGCAAAAACCCGAATTTGCCATCGTCATCTTTAATCTTTAAATACGAATGTTATTTCAAAACTAAATCATATATGTTGTATATACATGTACTATAGTATGTTAGTTTGTTTTTTATATTTACACATAGAGGTTTTTCCCCATATATTTTAATTAAAAGTGCAAATTCAATATGGGTTATTAGTCGCTGGTCTTCTAGGTTGCTACAAAATCAACACCAGATGTTCAAAAAATGGAAAAACAAAATTCTCCTCAGATTTCAACCCGTTGCCATGGTAACCAGAGGACCTTTTAGCAGAATTCGTTCCTAGTCCCCAAATATACGAAAATACAATCATGCTGTATTCCTTACATATATAATTAAAATCCCTTGCAGAGAGTGGTCGTTAACATTGATTGGACACAACGAGTAAAAATTATAGTATATCAAAGTACAGCATAAATATTGGTACATTAGATGCCCTTTTTACATATCGACTGGAAAATACATTACATTAAACACTTCACTGTATATTAAAGAACCAGCTTTATTGACGGACAATGACTTTGTTTTTATTGCATTTGCAATAAGAAATCGATTTACAGTGGGATGCTTGCGCTGGCATGGACACGAGGGAGCATGGTCAATACTGACCATTTCTGACCATTTAGTACGTACAAACCCTGCCGATGGCATGTTGTTTTGTGGCCTCGCACTATAACAATAGATTCATTGTAATCTATAGAGAGTCACATACTGCAGTCTTTTATATATTTGATGAAGTTCTGATATGATCACCCATGCAGTGTAGCTTATTTCTTTCAAAACAATTGCTGACAAGGGTGTTAGTTATTTCAAAACCCTAATCAAATCGTAATGGAAATGGTCTGTAAAATAAAAGCATGTTATACGCAACCTAAGACCCCGAGATAACATCGTATAATGAAACAAATTTTTCCTTACATTATCCATTATACTCCAAGGGTAGCTTAATATAACTAAACTGTATAATATACAATAATTGAATTACATTATGGATACAACTGTGCAGTAACATATGTCCTATTCAAAATACGCATAACAAATTCAGTGAAACATCTATTTTTACCATACCTTGTAATGTAATCCGGAAATCTCGAAGTCTAGAGAAGTTTTTGAACACCTCATTCACGGGTATAAAATCCCTCCTTTTTGTAGGGAGTGATCCATGCTGTGATCTGGAATTGTCCGTCAGCCTCACACTTCTCTGTCAGTACACCGACATAATGATCGTATTTGATAATTGTACAATATACTAATTAAAGCTGCATACCTATCACCCTGATACAGGTACGGATATAGAAAGCTGATTCGTATAATGATCTAGACTATGAATCCAATGAAAAGTGAACAAGTAGAATGCATCATTAGTCAATATGCATATTTCATGCCGTTTATGGCACAACAGAGAAATATATGATTTTTTTTAACATAATCAAAAAGTAAAACAAAAGTGAAGTGTGGTGTAAGGTAAATCATTCTTAACAATTTTGATTTAAATCTAGAAGAAAAAAAATTAACCTCAAAATCTAAATTCTTCCAATTCCTTTTGATGTTCTCCACAGCCGTAAGTGAGTACGATAAAACACTCCAGACAGCGCTAATTGCTTCCTGTTCTGACTCGTGGTCCAATGTGATTGTTCTTCCACTCACGTGAATAGCATCCAGAGTAAAGTCGATTCGAGTAGTGACCTATTATACAGGGAATAATCCGTTTATATATAAATCATTGATACACTTCTCCTGATTGGATGCTATTTCATGCCTGGATAAAAAATCTGGTTTTGACTTCCAAATATTAACCTTTGGAAGTTCTATTAAGATCCCGTCGGTCCATGTCCAGCTATACCGCATTTCTCTTTGATTGATATTTTTGCAGCTACCAATTATTAAGTGCTTAAACCCCGAAGGCAAATCACACAGGAAGGAGAAGCGTACAGTGACTTCGATGTCATCAACAGCAGGCGATTGGGTCCACCTCAGTGTCTGGAAATAGATTTGTAGCATGTTTGTTTTCAGAAGAATAGAGAGAAAAAGTAAAAATAAGAAGAAGACAAAGGAGGAGGAAGAAGAAAAGAATGAGAGAAGGAGAATTCTGAATAATGGAAATAATATATACAGCTAGGCAAAAACAATTCATTATAGCTCGTCTTCTCCCGACTTTGTGGTTTACTGACTCAAGTGGAATAATTCATAGTATAAAACGTAAAAATGAGGATTGTTAAACAGTAACATTTAATGGCAACATTTCGCAAATTCTATGGTCGCTATAATGACCTTGTTTGCTATTATAAATTACCGGTATCACTAAGTCATATGTTGTCTGATTTGTTTCATACCCTTTGTTAGACTGTCATTTTTCTATGAGATTTGAAGATGGGTAATACTTTATTTCGACTAAGGGCCCACGGCGGGTGTGACCGGTCAGCAGAGGATACTTACTCCTCAATGGCACCTGATCTTGCCTTCGCTGTTGTCGGATGTTCGTGTTGCCCTCCATTCGATTTTGCATATGTATTTTTGGATTATGATTACGTTTAACACGATGTTATCTTTGCTTATTTATCGTTATAACGATCTTGTTTGCCAGTATGACCTGCAATTGCGTCAAATGCTGTCTGATGTGTTTCTTTGCAATTGTTAAGCAATTTTTCTTATCAAGACAACAGACTCACGGCGGTTGTAACCGGTTGACAACANAATATTTCTTATCAAGACAATGGACTCACGGCGGTTGTAACCGGTTGACAACAGATATTTACGTCTCCTAGATACCTGATTTCACCACTGGTGTGTCCAGTTTACCCAACACTTGTTTTGTATTCTATTTGGGACTTACGCGATTGATCACTATTCGTTATCTTTGTCTTTATATCAGTATAAGTATATCTTTAGGTTGGGGTTGCCCATCTAAATTTATATAACTACATGCATTTACCGGTCTTTTGTTTGGGACAAGGTCCACAGGGGTAACATAGAAGGTTCTATCACTCCGAAGACAAGGGAACCTGTCCAAAACGATTGCAGAATCCTCTGACTTCGCCGCATCACATTCTGAAATGATTCCAAGTTGTCCAAGGAACTCGATAGAATTCACAACTTCTACTTCCTCTTCCGTAATATCCTCATAAAAAGAAAGAATATTAGCTCTAAACCCGACACAGTCCATCGTTATGTACACGATGCCATCTCGATGATTTAGTCCTTAAACCTTACCTGCCAAAGTTAAAGCGGGATTATAGGCTTTCTCTTAAAATGCCCTTCTTCGGCCACTCTCTCTAAAACATTTACCAACTTTCAGGATCCGGCGGTTAGTGTGTCTTTCCCCCAAAACTTTGCGAATCAAAGCTGATGAACTTAGTTTGATTCAACACGATGTAAGATACCAAGTTCATCGCCAGTTTTGACTGGATTGTGTACGCAGATAAAAAGAGACCTTATCGTCTAGTAAGGTAACAAGCAGAAAGGATGAAAAGTCTACACACCATAAATCTCATTTATAGTCATCATCTTTTATACACAAAATTAGCTGAAAAATCGTATTTATATATATACATTTAAGATAAATCCCTAATTAATGTATCCTGGCAATGATTGCAACGATATAACGAAGAACAACTGTCTCTCATGTATTCAGATACAGACTTGCATTACATTTGGTAAACATTTTACTCGTCTTAATTCTCATGATTTCAGATTATCATTCCAAAACTATTTCACTCTTGTAGGTTAAAAATTATATACTGATCATGAATAAAATGAGGTTTTAACACTGGATATCAAAAATCATTGTAAAGCGCTTTGAGCACTTAGTGGATAAGGCGCTATATAAATCCAATCATTAATATTTAATATATACACTGTTTTCATCACTGGCTGTTAGCTATAGTGGAATGGCTCTCTTATATAACCCTAGGTAGGAACTATTCGTCGAGAGCTTGTAGTCTATTTACTACCTGTAATATCTATTACTGGAAACATTGGAACAACGTAGTGTCATCTCTCTATTTCCTAAACAGTTACATGGAAACCGTAACGTTCTACCAGTTCTGGCTGGTAGATTATACTGTATGTAACGTAAGTATAAATAGTTTACAAGTTAACCCTAAGTTCTACCAGTTTACAATTAACCCTGCGGTTCTATCAGTTCTGCTTATTGGTATATAAGTACCGAATTCCCATTTGGATGATTAATATATCCGGGGTGCGTAAAGGAGTTTACTTTAGCACCACCATCTGTATTGTCCGGTCCGTTGCCACTTTTGCTATTAGGACTCTATCATTTGTTATTTGTTTACAGTCTGTTATTCCCGATTCTAGTATCTGGATTATAATGAATTGAATATATTGTTACGTTCTGGGCCATAAGTCGACTGACATTTAATGCACAACAAAACTTGCAGGGAAGTGCAGATATCTAACACTCGACAACAAATAGAATAGTAAAGGCTATATACACAAAAATTAGTATTGTCAAGGCTAACAAACAAGCACCAATCACACTACTCAAGTATCAATGATTACCTCTCTTTCCATGGCGACAATCAATTCCTCCTTTGCCGAACAGACGTCCATCTTCTTTAAAAAATTCTTTTCTTTCATTAGATTTTTCTTCCCATGTTTTAATGTTACCATAATTTTGCGATTAGTCGAATCATGGTTTGAGTGCGAATTAAATTTGGTTTTACTTCACATTCAACTCTTTTCTTCACAGCCATTTTCAGATGTTGAATTCCCCTACAAAAATCAAAAGAAAATACAGAGAATAAGCGATGATTTTGTTTAATTTCGAAGCAGTCTATAAGAATACTTTCTTTCTCGAATATATATCATATTGAGATTATAGATAACAGACTGTGATCATCTCATAAGTCCCAAATGAATACAAAGCAAGAGTTGGGCAAACACGGACCATTGGATACACCAGAGGTGTATATTCAGGTGCGTGAACATGAAGAAGACCACATTAACTGAGACTCAGTATTAGTGCATCAAATGCAAAGGTAAATATAAGGAACAGGGAAATCCACAAGTCTCAACGGAATGCAAATTAAGAGGAAAACACGGACCCGGGTACAATAGAGGTGGATATATAAATGTACACATATATGTATATACAATATACATGTATCTTGTGTATATATTTTTGATGTAATGTATATAATTATCATTGTACTTCTGTTGTAATGTATGTATACATTCGTTAACGGTTATGTCTGCTATAAGTTAGGTCAGAAGTCATAGCAGCATATGTAGATGTCAAATGTCTCGCTATTGCAAAGAGTCAAATTTGTCAATTGATGTAATTTCATTACTGTCTGTTATTCAAAATAGTTTCCAGTTCGGTTGAAAAATAGAAAAAAAGATGGCTATATTGCGCCCGACTTTTATGCCGGAAAGTCACGTAATGGAAGATGTCTTGCGGACGGTTGTTGTCCACAACCAGCGCCTTTCTCGAGTCGAATCAGACGTCACGTAGATTCACTGTTTTAAGTTTAGATGCATAGAAAATTTAACGTCATAACTTATTGCAAATTTACTCAAGATATTAGATAGTATTTCGAGTCTCGTTTAACAGAAGTCTTGATCTTCTGAGATGTTTGTGTTCCCCGTCAGCCCAATGTTTCTTTGGTCCCATAAACATTTCCTCGTGTTTTCTGTATAATAGCATCACCCAACTCGCGATTTCGTTCCTTTGAACATACATGTCAATTCATTTTTGACGATAACAGTGTGTGATAAACGATGATAATATTTGGGCTCGATATCTAAAAAGAAAAAGCAAGATAAGGAAATAAGAAGAAAAAATAAAGCAAACACCTTGCTGAATAGATGTGACTATAGACAAATACTAACATTTCTCTCAGAATTCGACGATTACTGTGCATGGATATCCTGCCACGTTTGTATGAAAGCAGCGACGGGCAAACGTGTTGTCTGTTGAAAGGCACAGGGAGATAGACGGAAGCTTTACAGATAAAAGAAAGCTCTTCGTAGCATCTTCTGAACTCCAACATTGATATATGCAATCCGTATGTTCGTGCCTATCAATACTTTTCTATAATGAGTTTTTTTCGAAATACTATATATAGTAGTGCGAGATGGGCTAATGGTCGATAACAAAATTTGACAATAATTACAAAAAGGTTACGAGTGTGCTTTTAACGTAATGTGGGGAGGGTGTGTAGTTTTGTTCTCTCTATTCAAAGACTTCTAACCTTCTTCAAGTACTTTTTATCCATTCTGGAAATTTATCCTCGTTGATATGCATTTTTGTTAAACCTTAAATATATCTGATAATTGTTTTTCACAGTGGTTAATAGTGATGATATTAGGAATGTTAGGGTTAAGGAAACTGTGGGGCTCATCTTGTTGCCAGAGTGATACAATATGGTGATATCACTTGATCAATCCTATGTACTTATTGCAAAGAGACCGATATCCGGGATGATGCATCACCCTGTCCTCAAGATTGCCGAAATTATAGTATGAGTATTCAACTGCTATATGACGCTATATCTTTGAATATTGACCTTTTTGACTTGAAATCGTTGACAGAACATAATTACGGCTTATCATACATTCTCTCCAATTGTATAATTTGTGAAAGAAAATAATTACTATACGCTATACAAAAAAGTCGATTATATATAATCTAAAGATAATATCAAAGTTCTGTTGATTATTAATGTTCGACATTAAGTAAGCTTTGCTTAAAACTTGAAAGTAACACTTTTGAACATGAACAAATCATGACAAAGCACTACCACTGTTCCAGCCATTAATGTGTTTTTGTTTCTCTCAAATTGAAAATGCAATGTAATCAAGGACGAATCGATGGAAAACGATTATGTTTATAGCTACAGATCCTGCCGAAATTATGAATAAAAATTAAGCGAAGATACGTCTTTAAAATAAACTTATTTCTTAAGCAGAGATTGATTAAAATGTTACATACACTTGTTTGTCTATGGAATATGGACAAAGATTGAAAAATTTGTTTACGCTTTTCCTCCGGACCATTTCCAAATCTCATCTGCTCCGAAGTTGTAGTCAGCTTCTCCGTGGTGTCTGCAATAAAAGTTAATGAATCCATGAAAGCCAATTATTCGTTCAAATTAAAAACATTCGATACATCTTGGGTTTATTTTTTTACGTAACACGCTGGTATGAAATCCAGTATAGCATGTGGATTAAACGAATAAGATATTTCACTTTAGATTGCATCTTATTTTTGAGGAAAACTTCCCAAACGACAATTGAAAATAACATTTGTTAATATAAATAGTATGTGAACGAATTTTCAACACCGTCCGATTGCATAGACGGTTCAGCGTGTGGATAGTTACTGCATTGTCACATAGGCGTTCTGATCCGTTCTGGTCAGATTAAATCAAAAGATGGCGGTTATCGGTCCGATTTACCGCACCAGCGCGGACCCAGTCACAAATTCTCATCCGTGAGTATCAATTTCTCACACTGTGAGTTTGAATCTTAATCAGCCAATATGTTCCATATTGAAGACACAATACTGGTGTGTATCTTTATTTTACTTGGAGAACACAGGTACTTCTGGACTCGAGAAACATGCAGATACAAATTAGAACTGTGCAGATAAAAAGCTGCGCATGATTTTGACCTTAGGAACACACGTGAGATTTCCATTACCATTGAGCGAACTATTTGCGTGTTCCTTGGAATGACGTAATATTTCGATCGCATCCGTTGCAAATATCTCCCTAACCGACTGATTAAGTGCCAGCGAGGGACATCCCGCTGAGTAGAGATATATGTTAAACGTATTGGATCCGAATTCTTTTCCTCGCAAAATCAATTCAAAGATGACGGACAATAAAAGGGCTTGCAGGGCAGATTCGGTGCTTTTTCTTCTAACAAATTCGTGAATAATTTCATGTGGAAGGACAGGAATGCAGAAAAGGTATCACGAGGTGCAGTCACGATGTTCACAGAACATCTGTACTCGTTATAAAGGACACAGTATGTCATATTTACAGATTATATTTCTTGGTTTTCTTTCAGCAACAAACTTGCGTAGATGTTTACAGGACATTGATTTGAAAGCTACGAATGTAAGGATGACTTGTTATGCAGGAAACACATATGACAAACTTTTAAACATAACGGGGGAGGATTTTGGAATATTGCAGTAATGCATGACCAATTACGATTTAAACTGAGTTATGTACAATATAGAGATGTCATAAGTCGCAGTTTATTTCGTAAACATGTTTTCCGTAGGTTTTTTGTACTTTTTTCTCACTTGATAAGTTATCATCTTTAAATAAAGAAAAAGACGACGCAGATACAAAACGACAGATCTAGGCACTTCAGCGGAGGCTTTAAGTCCCATCCGCCACCCACTTTTTACTAAGTATTTCTATCTGAATGTACAGGTTGGATGAGATCTCGCAGATTGGTGAATGCGTAGGCTGATGTTACTTGGCAATCACATATGAACCCTCTCCGTGTTTCGGAACAATCCCTTGGATTTCGCCTATGCGTCTGTGTAGGACCATTTCATCTATAAAACTGATAAAAAAAAAAAGCAAAAAAAAAAAAAAAACAAAACAAAACAAAGAAAAAAAAAAAAAAAAAAAAGAAGAAAAAAAAACCAACCCCCCCCAAAAAAAAACAGTGGCGCCCTCCCCCTCCCTAAAATTTTCAAATTTGAGGTAAAACATGGTCTCCTACTTAAAAAGATAATAAAAAAAAAGATTTGGACACTCAGAGAAATAAATGACAAGATCTTTAGATTTGTTGTTGCTTTTGTCGGGATAACATATATTTTTTTCAGGAAAAAGGGAATAGCCCCTGAAATTCTGTACATTCACCTCGTTAGCAATTATAATGACTAAGTAGGACTCGGAACACCTCGGTTTTTGTAGTCTCATTCAGTCCCATTTAGTCGCCTTTACTGAGGACCTATTATAACCCGGATCTCCATGGGACAATAGTGGAGGTATATTTGTAGGAAATACAGGATGTAAACTTGAATTTGTAAATCTGCAGGAATACACAACTGAACTTTTTTTATGATAAGGAATGGTGCTTATGTCGACGACATTTATTCCTTTATTAGTTTAAGGAATCGGCGGTAATATCCCAAAGGGCCATTATCCCTAATCAGCAGTGGTTGAATAATCTGTGGGTAATCATAGCATTAAGTCTATGTTCTGGTGTTGAAGAATCCAAGTATGGACTATCTTTGGCGTTTATTCATAACGTATTCAAAACTCTCAATGAAACAGAGTCAACTTTTATGTGAATGTAATGTTGGCTGACGTAAGGTAAAAGTGAATGAAGAGTGACATCGAGTATGTCTGGTCTTTTATATGAACGATGTCCATGACTGCTTTTACGTCTAGATGCGTATTTTGAAAAAAAAATCCCATGGTATTCACGTTACTTCCTTTGGCTAGTCAAATTTTCTACATTGAACTTAATTGCACTACTGTATATGGAAATGCAATGCCCAAGTCTTGATCCAGTGATATTCTCGTTGTCTATGCAAATTGGTACTTAGTTGTTTGTATTATGGTAATTTTCTTTTTGAAATTCTAACTCTCATGAACAAGTTGGTGTATATATACTCTCCCAAAAAAGAAACGCAACACCGAACATTTTTTCAGTATATTAAATTTCTAAAAACTCAAGCATAAAAACATTACCGTTCTGTAATTTAAATATCCGATACTCAAATTTAAGAATTCTAATAGTGATTAGTG
>CAJDSM010027298.1:16525-30050 GCA_903981925.1 Ostrea lurida | reverse complement strand
ATCAAAACGGTGTTTTCTTTTTGGGGTGGTGGGTTATTGAAGCTGTTGGTGTTTTGGCTATCACACAGGATACTTTCTACAGACAAGAGAGTTTATATATTTCTCCTGTTTTAATATTTTAAGAACAAAGTTCTTTGGAAATCATGGACATCGTATTTCATATTGATTCTACGCTTATCTTTAAAATTTACTTTAGACGCGGACAAGCGGCTGCATTGTTTAGTCGACACGATATATAAGGCCATTGACCTCTCGTTGTAAAACAAAAAAGTTACGTCCACTCAAATAGTCTGTTGTGGCATGTTTCCTCTCAACAAATGAACATTTGCATTTTGACCTACTTATACTAAAGTTTTTCTTTAAATGGTTTTTAGTGTTTGTATCAACATGTCCAGTGATGACTATAGAACGTCCAGAATACTTACAATATAATTTCACAACAAGGAAACATAAAAATAAAGAGACTATTTTTCCCAATTAAAAACACCAGGTGTCCACTCCCCCTTTTTACTACCCAGTGAAGTTTCTGCCAAGCCCCCAACCCCAATAATAAAAAATAAACAGCACAAACACAACAAAACCCGAACAACAAAAGCAACAAAAACGCAAGAACTTTAATTTTGACTAATATTTGGATATTTGAGTTACTCCAGCATAGCTCAGAGGGTTCACAGCGGCGAGATACTTTTTGACTTGGCGCGGTAATAAGGTACGTTAACCGATCGAGGCTCTAAACTTGTTGGAGTTAAGCTAGTATTTGGGGTATGGCAACGCGCATTGCTTCATCAAAAATTAAGATTTAAAAAAATCAATTTAATGTAGGTTATGAGGGGTAGTTGTTGTCCTGAACAAAAGCACCTGTGATTATTTGCAGACTTTCAGACACGATAATATCTGATGTAAACAAATTTTTATGGCATTCATGGTTAAAGTAGAATGAGTTGTAACTCCACCGTGTGTTTGTAGGTGTCCTTTGCGTGCTTAAATAATGTCAAGTAGGTCAAGGAATAGTTTGGTAAACAACACACGTGGTAAAGAAAAGGCAATATAAGCTGAGCGGCATGGGTACGTTGTAAACATCAAATTATGATTCCTGTTGCATAGAAAGGTAGGATTTTACAGAATGTTTTTTAAAATGGTTAAATTGGATATTAAATGCGCATCTGGTGCATAAAATTGGTACCGTTATTATTTTATCTTTATGTGTTGTGCGTGCCAATATAATTCAATAATGAATGTATTAATTTGGTTATTAGTTTTTTGTTGTTGTTGTTGCTTCTTGTCGGTTGTGTTTGCCTTTTGTTTATAAATAAATTACCCCATGATTCCATTATGGGCTTTTCCCTCAAAAACGGACGTGACTTTCCTAGTGTTTACACGGAGATGGGTGATTGTCGGACAAATTTTCCAATATTTCCTAATTAGCTATCTTGAAGCAATGTAATCTTTACAATAAATTAATTTATACAATTACGTAAGAGCATAAATTCGTTAGCATACTTGTTATTTTATTGTTGATTTGCATGTGTTTACATATGTTGTGATGCCGCTGGAAACAGGGCGACATTTGACTAATTAATATACATTTGTAAATTTTATATAAATTATGCTATTGAAAACAAACCCATACAAACATTTTGAGAGGCAAAGCACAAGTACGAAGAAAAACAAAAACAACAAATAAATTAGTACTGAAAGTTTTTACAAAGCTCGTTCATGACGTTTATCATGCCGAATGAAATGGGGGTCCAGCTGGAGACAATTTGAATACTAGCAACAGATTTCAACTGCATTGCGACGTGACGAATGTCAGCAGTGAGTTTGAATTACTGTGTTTGAAGCACAGAAATCATTTCATGGTATTACTGCTCTTATAAAAGATGAAATTTAAACACATTTGATATCCCAGTCAATGGGACGGACGATCATGAATTACCGTACCAATAACGGATTCAAAAACTTCACACAAACCCTTACAAAGATATATTGCTGTTCCACCACGTGTTTCCTTACGAAAATACTGACAGTTGTGAAGGAGTTACTTCAGACGTATTATGAAACTACATATGCCAGAAATGGTGTAAATGAAATGTGGAGTTCTGAAAAACTGGTGAAATCCCAGAATGTTTGTTATATCAAAAATATCAACAACAAAAAAATGATTTCTCAACACTTTACACAATCATTTCGCACGATAAATTAAAGACAAGACTTTTTACCATTATAGACAGTTGATTCTTCAACAAAAATGGAAAAAGGAAATATTCATATCTAGTGATTAGCCAAATGTTCTAAAAATTACATTGCTAAACTCCACTTTGATTCTGCACACAAGCACTCAGAAGTTCATATCAAAACAATGCTGGAGTTACCTCATTGACATTATCTTTATACTTTTGGGCGATCCGGTCTTCCAACGATATGTTCGAATTCCCATGGACACGAATTGTGTTCCTTTGTTAGCTGACCTGTTTTTATATTCATATAAAGCAGAATTCGTTCAAATGTTTCTACATGAAAAGAAGAAATCTTAATTCGACATTTCGATATATTGACGACGTTTTGTTTATTAATAATAATAATGATTTTCATTTTATGTCGATTCAATATATCCCAGCCAACTACAAATAAACGACACTACAGAGTCTTCCATGTCTGCTTCGTACCTGGATACTTTATTGAACATAGACATTAACGGCAAACTAACAACTCAACTTTATCTATAAATGGAACGATTTCAGCTTTTCCATCGTCAACTTCCCATATTTATCCAGCAATATTCCATCATCACCTGCATATGGTGTATATGTCTCTCAACTTATTCGATACGCTAGAGCTTGTTCTGCGTATGATCAGTTTTCGAATCAAGCCCGGCTACTTACAAACACGGTGTTGTTGCAGGGGCTTTAACAGACACGTTTAAAGACCACACTTCACAAATTTGATGGTTGTTATAACAATTTAGTTTGCCCGTGTGACCTGCCATTGGGTCAAATGCTGTCTGGTATGTTTCACAGCAATTATTAAATCGTTTTTCATACACTTGTTTTTACTACAAATTACTCCGTTTACCTGATCAAGACAATGGACTCAAGGCGGATGTGACCGGTCGACAGGGGATGCCTACTCTTCCTAGTCACCTGATCCCGCTCGTGGTTACCCAATTCTTTTGTTTTGTATTCCATTTAGGGCTTACGAGATTGAACACTGTTCGTTATCTTTGCCTTTATGTTAGCAGCGAATGTCCACACGTAATCTATTTCACATACTGACATCATACATACATTTAAAAGTGTTAATAAGGTTTAACTGACAATTAATAAACACCCAGTGAAAGGGTATGGTCATAATTAATTTGAGCTGAAAATGTACAAATCATTTTTTTTAAGTTTTTAATTAAGGCATTTCTAATGATTAACGAAAATTTTAATGCAAGTCGTTCAGTTATAATCGAGAGGCTGAGTGCACAATTCTTTAATATGTAAGCAAGGCTCCTGCCATATTTGTTTTAAGACGCTTATTTGTTAGAAATCACTCTGATTGCCCACACAAGTACTCTGGAGTAGATATTTAAAAGAGCATGCTTGTGTTTCCTATGGATAATATTTATGTAGTCTTTGGAGACCAGGTCTTCTAACAATCCGTTGGTAATCCTATAGACACTATTTGTGCCCCCTTATTGGCAGACTCACTTACCTTTCTATTTCATATGAAGCGAATGGTACAAAAAACTTACGGGTAAAAAACAAAAAAAACTCCGTCCTTAAACCTACATAAGTATATTAGAATAGTTGTTTTATCAGGTGGACTAATCATATAATCTGTTTTCACAATTTCTAACTTTGTTGCCTTTTTGACGATATATCCTCAGAGCGCCAAACTCAGAATTAAAGGATATTCACACAGATTCTGACGAGTATTCTGCTATCATCATTATTGATATTATGGAGTCCTTATATAAATATTTGAGACTCTTATTGGCAGACTCCGCAACATACCCTTATATATAAAGATGAGGTCTAAGTGATGACTTCTTAAACTAAGCCTAATATCAACTATTCCCATCATATATATTGGGCAACAGCAATATACAAACTAAACTATTAAAATGAATTGTTATTATACGCGACAATCTCTAAGCCCCGAGCAGCTATTGGTGAAGAAACACCTCTTTTAAAGACACTATGACAAGGTGATTGTTTCGAATCAACCGTACCGAACAACAAATACAGTCTTAATGACACACAACTTACCACTGCAGCACGGACTTAGATTATGCAACTGAAATAGATAATTAAAAATCAGTATAAAATCGATAAGTTAATAATCTCAAACAACTAAAACTTAGTATGTCTATCGCGAGGTGAACCAGTTATTATCTCATACCGAGATTTTAGACTGGTACATCACTCTATTCATGGCGAAATTGCGACAACTACGCAACATCATAGGAGTCACATCACACCACAAGAACTATAAAACTCGAGACCCTGACATCACCAACACAAAAACAATATATAAGATCATTTCTTAATATCAACTGCTGATGGTGTGCATATCTCCCAGTTGATCGAATACGCATCCCAAAATTGTAACTGTGGACGTTTTAACGTACCAGTATGGTAATTATCTTCATATCTAATCCAGCTAGTGATAGAGACAAGATAGAGTATACCTGAAACTAGAATAACATATCTCATAGCTAACACATGTACCAAGATCAAAATAAGATATGGCAGAGTTGTTTACACGAAACTCAATTATTAATATATAATAGATTTTGCAAAATATCACGGTTCGCACTAATAAAATAACCAGTTATTGCGCATACGCCAATATCACTTGGAGTCATTATACAATACAGTATGACTGATTTGATATTCTTCATTGAACCATTATTGTTAATTATAACTACCTTCGAGTTACAATTCTAAATGTCTGATCTTGATATCAATAGAGACCACCGGGAGATAATATGTTTTACTCTTCACACCACGAACTGTCATTAGATCCATTGAGACACGCTCAACTGTCATGAAACGTTTTTCAGCCCCCTGTACATTCCAATGATTATTGCCCCGCAACCTCGCCCAAATCCGAGGGGCCACACAGTAACGGCATTACACAACTGCAATCCCACTATTGGGGAATCAACGAGTGAGACCATAATAAGATTATCCCCACGGACACTTATTTGCGACCGCTCATAACCAGCATTTTCCAACATCATAAAAATATTAAGCTTGTTTTTCACCAAGTACCTTTTAATTTCCCTCATGTTCACTGAGCCCATTTTTTGCGATTATCACACGTAAACGAGTATTTTTTACATAGCACGTGTGCCGCCATTATTCCACAACATCTGATAAAATCATCTGTTTTTACTAGAAAATATTGCGGATCGAAGGAGAAAAGTTCCTAACAGAAAAAATATGCAAGTGCTGTATTTTTAAGGTAAATCATATACCGTATAAATGACACTTTGTGTTTTTCTTACATTGCGAGAGTCAACTGCAAAAACAATTGCGTGACTTCACAGTACGGATCACGATAGCGCCAATCGTGTCTAATATAGCTCTTGCCGAGATAACTGCTGACTTGCTGTCAACTGAAATGCCTGTAATCATTATTCTACGTTACAACAGAGATATATGCAATTCAAGATTGTCTAAGATGGTCAAAGTATTCAGCAGGTTCTAAAAAAAGAATCACGAGTCCGTCGGTAAACCTAAGGAAATTTAAACTATTCATAATACCATTAGCGAACGGACTGTCTCAGAACTACGCCGAGCAGACAGCAGAAGAATTAGCTACGAGTATATATTTAACTACTATATATAAAACACACACAGAGAGAACATTCCTATCAATTAGCTATACTAAAAACACGATGCTATGGATGATTATTTAGATCCAGAGAGCAGCAGGGAGTAGGCAAGCAAAGTGTCATCACGCTTACTAGCCATTGAAACCTGACATCAAATCGACAAGTACATTCTGCTTGTAATAGGTTCACGAGCAAATCCCAGCTGACACACCACTACAACATATACCGAGACTTATCTATGTAGCTGGTATTATTCTTAACTAGCGATGAAGAGGTAATCTTATGTTAACAGCGAGAGATAATTTAAACATTCGACCCCTATTATATACTTGTCTAGTAAAATATACATATCTCACATTTTTAAAAAACAAAATAGAATCGTATCAACACTGGATCGTCTTATTACATTGACTGTTCCAAATTTATCACTTATGTGATCAACACAAGAAAAAAACCTCGCTGTATTTAAACACCGGATACACTTATTACGAAGTCACTTGCTGTCGAGTAGTAGCATTACACGTAGGAACTTATGTCTATTCGAGAAATTTGATAATCTCTTTGACAAAATCTTCTCTAGCTCAGATGCTACAGCAATATCATTTCATTACCACAGAACAAATATGATTTCTACTAACTATAGCTGTTCTCGATCTTTCAGATCCGAAGAGGCAGAGAAACTAGCGCGAGAAGGAGTGATATTAAATGTCAATCTGTTGAACTATGATAGTACGGACGAGAAACTTGCAACCTGCCATTACAACATATTGTATCTGTTGTCGATAATATCAGTTCACAAACTCCCGTGCGAACAGGCCTGTAACTATGGATAACGGAGCATCTGTATCTGGTCCTGCTGCGAAGACTCATCTCTAAAATGTGTTGAGTTGAAATATGCAGAGATTTAGATAGTTGGAAAGCCCGCGGTCTCTGAGAATTTAGAATTATGATTGGGAGTGTACGCGACGGGGTGGGAGGATGGGGAAGTACATCCGGTACGTTGTGACACTCTTGACCCGAGCTTATTTTGACGGAGTTGAGTCAACACGACTTACCTAATGAAGCCGTGCTTATAAATTACCGAAACACAAGTAAAAAACATTCTATGTAAAAACTTCTACCTGATCACAACAGACTAATTCCAGTGCTCATACTTGTTCTTCGCAAAGCCCGAAAATTGATCGTCAGGTAATACAATGCACACTGAATCAGCAGACTGTAAATTATAGTGAAGTGACGTGAGCTTTCTTTGCCTCTGTGATCACGACAGTCCAAAGGCACTGTAATATATGCGCGTCTTGGGTGCTTATACAGCGAGTGCACGCGCCTGTCAGTCGCTCGCATCGCTAATACAAGACCATTAAAGAATATACTCTAGATGGTCCTTGTCTTTTACCATAACAGAATCCTACTGTACCCCAAATTGCCCGTCGATAATAGTTCAAAGTCAACCAAGGGTTAGCTATTATTGACCACGGGCAGAATAACAAAGTGTGCTACAAAAACTTTAAAAGAAAGCAGTCGCCCACACTAACCTACCTATAAACTCTTGTTCGTTGAACCTACTGACATATAGTGAAGTGCTTCATTTATAATTCGGCTAGGTTTTATTTGCCTATACTAGGGGGTTTAAAGTCTTATTAAATATTCCAGTTGATAAAACAAGAATCCTCGCCGTCTCCCGGTTATGTCCTGTGGTGTCGTTCCCTGACTTGCTTTTTATTGATAAAGAAGTGTTACTCCTGTGAGGTTGAAGGAGCTTTCATGGTGGTTATCTCCGCGTGTCCAGAAACGTGACTTTCCATTGAGAACAGCTTAACCACTGTATAGATATTTATACCGTCGAGTGTCTAACGGTGGCGGTTATGAGCGGAAGCCCACTGTTGCATCAAATAGTCAACGACTAGTAATGTCTATTGACTTAGGCGAGTGAATGATAACCAGCGCCTTCTTCGCGTGACCTCCACCCTCGCCACCCTCCGCGCCCACCGATTCTTTAGTCTCGAAATAGGGAGAAATGATGAAACGTCATCACAGGGCAATTAACAATAATGAACAATGGTGCGAGCACAGACATTGCACTAACTCATTGTGTTCATGTGTATCTTCATTTTCGGCACGAGAGAAAATTTTGGCTATATGAGTTATGTAAATCTAAGCTATCTGGACGTATAAGCGATTAGGAGGCTTACTAAATTGAATCATAATAAACATTTCAAAACTCCTATGTAGATTGAATATGACGGATTAATATTCGGCAGATAATCATTTGTGTGTTTAATTGCTTGCATGCTCTGCAATACTTTGTTTATTCGATATTGAACGGGAGTCTTGAAAACTAATAATTCACGGACACAAATATGTTAAATTTCACTGTTATAATATGAGTCCGATTATCCTGCGTGACAGTTGAATGAATTATAACACTTACTCGAGAATCCAATAATCATATTATTTATTCTATGGAATAAGAGCATAGGACGATGTTTATGGCCAGAAAATAATCATGCATATTTTATATATCTTCTCTTCAAAAAAGTCAGAGTCTTCAGTCAACTGACATACAGTTAAGCTGATAATCACTCTGGCGGTGCACCCTGTCGGGGGCGTGCGTGTGAGAAGTAAATGATCTGCGAGCGCGACATGATGAAATGGAACACAGGATCATCTGACTCAATTAATATGTATCACGTGATCATAATCCATCAGTGTCTTGCGTATAACTCAGTGCTTGTGTCTCACGACTCAAGGTACCTACATCGCCGGTACTACCGTTACTTCCCAACGCTGCTTCCCTACTTAAGCTAGAGTGGCAAAATGTTTTATCTGCCTCGGTTCTCGCTAAATGTCTGGTCTGCATCACGATAATTCTTCTTATTTTTGTAATATTCTAATAGTGTAGTATATCATTTGTAATGATGAGATTGGCTGATTGTCACATGCCAGTATAACAAAGAAAGGCGCGACACAGCGCCAATAAATTTATTAGTCTGAGCGCGCGGCCGCCTTCGACATAAGAATTTTAAGACTCGCCGGTGCGAAGAGAGATGCAGCAAAGCTGGAATGCGGCAGACGAGCCAGAATAATTCAGCTATTGTCTGCGTCCAAGCACGTAATGTTTAAGTCTCAGTATGCGCTGGTCTCCTGCACCCAGTGTGACGTGTGTTTCGAGTGGGCACGCGGAGTCGTCAGCGTGTAGAGATTTATAGAGTGGAGTCAGGAAACGGCTCACGTAATATAAGGCCTATGTAACATTTGCGCGCGCTCAGATTTTAGACACACGTAGAGAGCTCGGACAAGGCGTAGAGGTTTGATCTCTATACGACGAGTGGCGTTTCAACGCACCATCACAAGAGAGAATATTTATCATGTTATAACACCTAAGTTCCGCCCATAATGAACCGCTGGCTATCGCGGAAAGGAACAGCTGATTCCATGAGACGCAGAAGGTAATACTTCATTTACAAGTCACAGGAAAGAAAACAAGTACACTTTGTCGAAAATCGATAGAAACGCATGGTATGAGTTACGACGTTAGAGTGCTGATGAAATCTTATCTCTGTACTCGTAAAGGACACCAATATTATATGCATATTGAAGCCATAAACAATAGACACACAAGGCATTCATGTGCATATGAGAGAGAGAGAGAGAGAGAGAGAGAGAGAGAGAGAGAGAGAGAGAGAGAGAGAGAGAGAGTAGAGAGAGAGGAGAGAGAGATAGAGAGTAAGGAATTGACACCCTTAAGAATCTAGGTAATACCTTTTATCGTTTGATACAATTATATAGTATTTATTGAAATTCTAGCTATGTTGTTAGGACAAAAGTTAAACACAATCACTTACAATTCTAGTGCAAATTACATAGAATGATGCACAGAATAGAGTATTTTATCCAAATTATTCAGAGCAGGAATTAGATGGAGAGAATCAAATGCAGGGTGAGTAGGGGCGTGCTGTGAACATTAACGAAGGTCACCACGTCCCTTCGTCCTCATGCTTTTTATATTATCTAGCAGACGCATATATATTTCAATTATATGAAGTACAGAAAGAAAATCAATAATTAATGGAAGAGCAATTTCAGAATACTGCGTGATGTATAAATTTGTCTCACTCTGAAATATCCAACATGCCCCGCGTTTTTTAAATACATTTGTGGTGACTGGTAAGCCTGTTATGTTTGACTCTAGTCTTTTGTCAACACTACGTCAGAAGTATTATAAGAGTAAAAGCCTAAATAGCAGCGTGATGACTGAAAAATAATATTCAGCGACTAAGCAAATAAAAAAAAAAAAAAAGAAGCTTGCTATATCGGCCCTTAGTCTCGATGGGGATGGTGGCCGACCATTTTGTGTTTCCTAAAGTATGATGTGTGTGTGACTGTAGTTGGGGGGGGGTAAATGGTTCAATCGGCATGTTATCAAGGGTGGGGGTTAGTTCATATGAGTTTGTGAGAAGTCACATGCCTCGTTATATTCACATGTCAAATGAGGAGACCTAACCAATATATCATTGGCACCTGGCCCCAACATACTACAATATATCATAGACACCTACTTACTACACACCATAATATCATCTCGACCCCGCTACATACACCCAAGTCGCTGTGACGTCCGCTGACTATAGATAAAAGACCCTATCAATATTATCAAATTGAACACCACGACCCTATACATATCACATAATCGCGTAGGATCCGCTGGACTAATTAAGTACATGTATATTTGGTTAAACTTTCTCTGAGTACAAGAGATTTTGGTGCCTGAGCGAAGCGAGGGACCAAAATCGATGGCGAGAGAAAGTTTAACAACATCTTAGTACAGTGTTTACACGAGTAAAGCAAGCTTCTTCTTTGTGGTGCCAATATATTTTATTACCCTTTCTGCATTATTTTATCCTGTTAATCAAGACATCAGATTTTATCTTATTGGTACAATTTGCCTAATTGGTGAGTTTGTTTAACATTGGACCCACTCAGGTGAAATTTACCTGTATTCCAGAGCCGGCAGGGTGAAAGTGAGTAGAATCAAGAAATCTATGAGGATTTTTTCCCCTACACATCTTCTGTCCATGTGTTCAAGAGTGGATGTCATATCTTTTCAAATGTTTTGTGTTTTAAGGAGCTAACAATACGATTCTTGGACATTTTTCCTCGATAAGAATGGAGAAGGATGTCCACCATGTTTTCTGGATATTAATCTGAAACGGCATCCTGACAATAGGAAAAAAATGAAAGGGAGGGGGGGGCGATTTTCTTTCGGACAAGACAGATAGCCTTGGTAGATGATATCAAAACTTGCCTGTGTAATGAATATGTTTTTAAATCACATTGCAGTACAAGCCTGATGGGTGATCAGTGGTTTTGCTGATGGTGAGTACTACATTTAAATAGTCCAATGCAAGCGGTCAGATAGTGCCATATGAAATATGTTCCCGTAGATGAAAAGGAAAGATAACAATTTTTAGATATCTTAGATAAACTGTATTCTATTCCAGTCTATCAGCATATCTATCTATTGTTTCGTTAGTAAGTTTGTTGTTGGCCTTCCTTTGGGGGTGGCGGGTGGGGGGGGGGGAGGGTTCAGTTGTAAATTTTTTAAATTTCACTGAATGCCTGTGTTCAGAAAGCAGACGACATCCTATTCTAACCAATCATTGATAAATCATTGAGTCCATAATATGCAAATACAAGGTATGTACCTCAACCATGGAGCTGGGACTAAGGGTGTACCAAGGTGATTGGTAGGGCAAAAATCTTTTGTTCGAGGTTGTGAAACATGTACTAATGTGATAGATATAAAGACTACAATAGTATCATTGACACCCCTACATATGCATATCGCTGTAGATCGCTGACTATATGATGAAAGACCATTCATATTAATTCATCAGAGCATCCTACAAATATATCAATTGTCGCTGTGGAGCCAGAAATAAACGTCATATTAATCATTGACCCCTACATACTACCATATATCATTGACACCACATACACAATATATCATTGACATCCTATATAACACTATCCGATGATCGTGTAACGATCCGCTGACTAAGATAAGATTCAACTAGCAATATGCACACGTGATATTCAATATTCGCCAGAAATATTTCCCGCGTATAGGTGCATAAAAGGTTGTGTGCTGAGTTTATATCATTTAGCCAAGGGAAAAAATCCACGTAACCTGATCTCTCCCCACCCCCCACCCACGCTCACCAGTAGTCCGGGCATGTGCGAATCGACGGGAGTGTACAAGGGTGGACGTTATAAACTTTATTCTAGCGAGTTACTTCCTATCTATACAACAATTTGGCAGAGGACTAAATAGCCCGTATATCTTGACAGGACTAAATGCCCGTACATACGACGAGCACTAAATAGCCCGTATATACGGACGGACTAAAACCCGTAATACGGACAGGACAAAAGCCCTCTACCACAGGAAACTAACATAGCCCGTATACTGACAGACTAAATAGCCCCGTATAACTAAAATAGCCCGTTATACTTGACAGGGACTATAGCCCGTATACTGTCAGGACCAAACAGCCCGTAATAACTGCACCACCTAAAATGCCCTATACTGACAGGACAATAGCCCGTAACTGACACGACTAAATAGCCTTATAACTGACAGGATAAATAGCCTTATACTCGACAGGACTAAAGTAGCCCGTATACCTGACAGGACAGGAACTAAATAGCCCGTATACGACAGGACAGGACTAAATACCCGCTAGACTGACAGGTACTAAATAGTCCCATACTGACGAAGGCTAATAAGCCCGGATATTGACAGGCACTAGTGACTAAATAGCCCGTATACGCGCCCAGGATAAATAGCCCGTAATACTGACAGGACTAAAAATAGCCCTAACTGACAGGACTAAATACCCGGTATGACTAAATACCCGTATAACTTAACAGGACAATAGCCCGTAATAACTGACAGACTAAATAGCTGGTTACTGACAGGACTAAATAGCCTGTAATAGCTGTACAGACTAAATAAGCCCGTAAATAGCTCGACAGGACTAAAATAGCCCGTAAGAAAGACTGAATAGCCGAATAAAACGACAGACTAAATAGCCGTAAACTACTGACAGGACTAAATAGCCTGTAAGTCTGACAGGCTAAATAGCCCCGTAACATAGTCTTGACAGGGTACGAGAGTAGCCCGTATCCTGACAGGACTAAAGAAAGACCGGAAATACTGACAGCGACTAATAGCCCGTATATTCTGAACAGGACTAAATAGTCCCCGTATACGGACGGATTGGGATGCAGAGTCACAGAAGCTGCAGACAATTAGACTGTAACACCCGTGTAATGAGAGCGGTGTATATTTTTGTATTCTGTAACTGACATGAACCCAACACGCTAAAGAAGTTATCCGGCATCCCACTTTTAACTCATCTGCACAGTCCTTTGAAAATAGCTTATTGAAGGCGTGCTTACGTCCGCAAAAATCATTTGGTTTTGCGGACAACCTTTTTAAAAACTCGACCCGATTGTTGAAGCCCGGAGTGATCTAAATTTTCGAATTTTACAACTTTACGAGCATTATCCACGTGTTGCAGCAATGTCTAATGTCTTAACTCCGAAGGGCTATAATATCCCTACAAATAAATAATGGGAAATATTACCTATTAGTGGTTTGCAGTTTGGTGTGGGCTTTTTTTTTGTAATGGG
>CAJDSM010027298.1:3994-16500 GCA_903981925.1 Ostrea lurida | reverse complement strand
TCCCTTTCTATATAGTAGCATAACACTATCATTTAATTTTATTTCACGTGATCACCTAGCGCCGATTCTCATTGGTTAAAACACCTTTTAAGAATTGAGGTGATTTTTCGATCAACGTACCTGAACAACAAATACAGTCTAATGAACATTATTTTGTTGTAATATAAAATTAAATGATAAAAAATAAATCTTATATTTTTTCGGGTGATATGCAGGTTATCACCAAGATTTTAGACGGTAAAACTTTTCATCAATGCGCTTCGCGCATTGATGAGTTTTACCGTCTAAAATTCGGTGATACCTGCATCACCCGAAAAAAATATAAGATTCATTTCTTATATCACCTGCTTATGGTGTGCATATCTCCCAGTTGATTCGATACGCAAGAGCATGTTGTGCGTATGAGGACTTTTTAAAGCGAGACCAACTACTAACAAATAAGATGATGTTGCAGAGTTGTAACGAATCTCATTTAAAGTTATCATTTTGCAAATTCTACGGTCACTATAATAACCTAGTTTGCGATTACAAATTATCACTTAGTCATATGTTGACTGATTTGTTTCATATCCTTTGTTAATTAAGCCCTATTTACACGATATGTTTTGTCAGATGTGACCAGATATGACTTCACATCTGACTTCATAGTTCCATTTACACGGTATGATTTTTCAGACGTGTACTTCATTGATATTCCCCTCCAATTTTTGGCTTTGTTTACAACTGAACATTATTGGGGACAACAATTACATATTGTGCCACAATTGTTAGCAGCCTCCTACCATTTCCAAGACATAGAAGTTGTTCAGTTTTTCTTTCCTGCCATTTTCAACTCGAACGATTTTTTTTTCATCAGCCAGTGTCCCGCCAATATTTCCCAACATCTTATAAAATTCATCTGTTTTTATCTAAAAAATTCTTTGAAGCAAAAGTCTGAGAAATATGTGCTGTATTTAGATTTAACCTTTATGACCTGGTTTTTAATTGGTTAAAACATTTGGACTTGACAGACGGAACAGAGCATGTCTCTATTCGATCTGACTTCATATCTGTCTTATGATTTTCCTATTTACACGGTATAATTTGTCAGATGTGGCGAGTCAGATGTGAAAAATCATATCGTGGTATAGGGCTTTAGACTATCATTTTCCTACTAGATTTGACTACGAGTAATCCCGTTTACTTTATTCCGACTACGAGCTCACGGCGGGTTTGACCGGTCAGCAGAGGATGCTTACTTCTCCATGGCACCTGATCTTGCTTCGCTTTTGTCGGAGGTCCGTGTTGCCCAACATTCGATTTTGTATGTGTTCTTTCTTTTAGGATGATGATTATGTTTAACACAATGTTAACTTCGCCTATTTATATTGTCTAGGAAAATACTATATTTAAAACAAAATGAGATGTAACAAACACTAAGATCTGTTTAATTGTGTTAATTCATAATTAACTTTCAAATAGAAAAAAAACCCTGATTAAAACGATACTATATGATGTATTGCATTATGCATCAACTGAGAACTGATGTCTATTCATAATGAATCTTGAACATCTCTTCTATCGATCTTAAATATATGTTTTTAAAGAAAAGATGATATCTAAATAATATTTCGTTTTCAGTCGAGGCAGATTGAAAATAAATCTTACTATACATATGCATTGATACAACATTTTTCTTTCAAATATTAAACTTCCAGTGAACAGGATTTCTTACGATATGACGGTCTCCTTCTTCATGTCTCATTAAAATTGTTTTGAATTTTGAATACCAGGAATTACTGTGGATTGTCGGTCTTGAATTCAGATGTGTGTGGGGGTGGGGGTGGGGGTGGGGGTGGGGGTGTGACGCTGTACTGGATGTTACCTTGTATTTTGGACGGTTCTACAGTCAACAATGAGCGTGTTGATACCAACAAGTAAAAACATTTTAAAAACTTTCTATGTAAACAGGTCCAATTGCAAATGGCCATAAGAGTGCAGGAAACATGCACAACAGACTATATGATTGGACGTGACTTTTTTGTTTACAACGAGAGTCCATGGCCTTTATATAGTCTCTGACTAACAATGCCGCCTGTCAGTCTATCCATTTTAGAAACTTTAAAGATACGAATTGTCCTTGCTTTCCAAAGATCTTGTGCCTAATTCCCTCAAGTTAATTCACCATGTCTGTTTATTGACACTGAGAAAAAGGTTACAATTTAAGATCATACCAGATATATAAACTCTTTTCTACTGTAGAAGTATTCTAGTGTTATATTGCAGGTTTTTATTCCATGTATAAACGAGCACTTGACAATAGTGCATAAAGCAAAGCGTACTCCCCTCCCCCGCTCTCCCACTCCCCCCCCCCCCCCATACCAACGGAAGTGACTCTCCTGGTGTTTACATTGAGATGGGGGTGATCAATCACTGCATGTGTCGGATTATTTCCAATATTTGCTGATTAGTAATTAGCTATCTTGAAGCGATATAATCTTTAAAATAAATGAATTTATCTAGTACGTAATAGCATAATTCATTCATTTGTTTATTTGCATGTTTTCATATTTTGTTATCAATTGCCGCTGAAAACAGATCGACTCTTGACTATTAATATAAATGTGATACCGTGACAGTATAATATTAAAAACAAATCCATACAAGAACATTTTTGAAAGGCTAAGGACAAGTACGAAGAAAAACGATTTATATTATTTTCAAAATATCCTGAGGTCAATGATAAGTAAGTCACTCTTCCTTTGTGGTGGGTCGGTGATAAGAGAAGCGTGGAAATGAAATAAACAAAGATCATTGATAATTATGGAAATATGAATCAATCCAAGTCGGTATAGTTGTCCACCAATTCTCACACGCCTATACCTTTTCCACCGCTCAATCTTAGTGTATTTCATTGTTATCCTCGTCTTGCTATGTGAAGGCTGTACTAATATTTTAATCTAATATTAGTACATTAATTGAATGGCGGCCGCCAGATAATAAGTGGCGGCCGCCATATAAATTAAGTGGCGGCCGCCACATAAATTAAGTGGCGGCCGCCCAGATAATAAGTGGCGCCGCCAGATAATAAGTGGCGTCCGCCACTTAAATTAAGTGGCGGCCGCCAGTTAATTTATCTGGCGGCCGCCACTTAATTTAATGGCGGACGCCACTTATTATCTGGCGGCCGCCAGATAATAAGTGGCGGCCGCCAGTTGATTTAAGTGGCGGCCGCACATAAATATTAATTCTATACCCTGGCACCTACGGCTTCCGTAAAATTTTGACTAGCTGTTTGAATTCATTTACAGTCAGAAAAAAAAAAACTTCAAATCATAACACGCATGGATATATATTAATAAGGAACACTTGTAAGGACACACCAATATTATATGCATATTTGAAGGCCATAACACAATAGACACAAAGGCTATTCATGTGCATATGAAGAGAGAGAGAGAGAGAGAGAGAGGAGAGGAGAGAGAGAGAGGAGAGAGAGAGAGAGAGAGAGAGAGAGAGAGAGAGAGAGAGATTCCTTAGGAATTTGAATAGCCTTTGTAAATTGTTTATTATATAGTACCAATTTTGATGCAACAATGTAACAAATTCATGAGGGGAAAAAAGGGGGGGGGTGCTGTTGTTACAGAATGTACTTTCGTGTCATGATTACATTCGGCATTCATTAGAGAACAGCGAATTGCTATATATGTGACTGTCTTTACACACATACATGTACCACAAGCTATTTTGTTGCAGGAACTCTCATTGTGATTGCAACATTAAAACACAGACACAGTAAATATCATAATCTGGTGTTTTTTTTTTTTTTTGTTGTTTTTTTTTTTTCCATAAATCTGATGAATTTGGGATATGATCGAAGGACTTTAATTTTTAACGACTAATTCATAGCGTAAAATATTACAGGAACTCGGATGCCATGACACTTTTTATTAATCGGACGTCTATTTTTTTTTTTAATACCCGGATTGTTTGTGATATTGCAATTCGCACGGTGAATTTTCCTCTTTTTCTTTCTTTCTTTCTTCTTTATTTTTGTTTGTTTGCTCTTTTTAATATTTAGTTCGATGGTGATAGAGGACATTGATCCATACACCGAGGTGCACATACCACCAAAATGTCATCGTGTGATAACGTTCGTAACTCGAGAATTACGTTTCTAACGTATTTTGACGTGGTATGGGGATTTACCTTGATGGAGACAGATACCCTCTCTAAAATAAATGTTTGAATTTTACAGCACACGAGATGAGATGAGAAGTGGTTTTGTTTTTTGGTTTGGGTGTCAAATTATGTAAAACAAGATACCATTATATAGCGCAATAGGTAGAGGCCTACCACGGATTTGTACAATATGTAACTAATAGACATAATTATAATGCTACTTCTGTACGCTGATTACATCTCGCTGGGATGATTAAGCGTTCATGTACGTTCTGTTCGTGTCACTGGATTGGCTGAATGGCAAATTAATATAAATGTTTCAATTTGAGAGAGAGAGAGAAGAGAGAGAGAGAGAGAGAGAGAGAGAGAGAGAGAGAGAGAGAGAGAGGAGAGAGAGAGAGAGAGAGAAGATCTTTATGAGAATGACGTCTTAGAACGTTCATGACGGTGTTTCCGAAAACGCGACGTTAAAAGGGCTGCGTCAAAGTTAACAATGCGAATTTAAACGTTGTTTTTGCAAAATTAGCAAATCGTACATGGCATATATTATATATGACTGGAACAAGAAAATTGTCACGTTTCTACCTGCTAAATATGGTTTGAATTTAAAGCGCGGCCGATTTAGGTCATACGTCCTCTCTTTGATTGATTGTATGTTGTTTTAATAAAGTCCCACTCGAGAATGGTTCCACTCATATGGAGACGTCACCATTACAAGCTCCGGTCAGCTCAGTATTCCGTTACGTTACTGTTTATAGGGAAAGTAGTCCCGGAGAATTGACACTGTATGGAGTTTGTCACCATTACCGATGAAGGGGTGCAAAATTTAGATCTATGCTCGGCGCTTATGACCGTTGAGCAGGGAGGGATCTCTATCGTGCCGCATCTGCTATGACACGGGGCCTCGGTTTGTACGGTCTCATCCAAAGGACAGCCCCATTTAGTCGCCTCTTACGACCTGCAAGGGATACTGGGACCAACTCTAACCCGGATCCACACATTCGCAGATAAGGAATCCTTACTGTTACATAGGGTTCAAAATTTGTGGCATTTCACCTAAAACTGGTGACGTTCGTACATGAGAGATAACTTAAGTACTCTCGAATCACAGGCGCTTGACGTTTCATATCAATATGATAAAAAAAAATATTCCTGTGTACTAACTTATTGTCAATATAAGTTAGTACACAGGAATAATTTTTTTTTTATTATATTGATATGAAACGTCAAGCGCCTGTGTCTCGAATGGACGTAATGCAATTCAACAAATATTGTGAATGGAATAGTGCATATCATGTACTGAAAGCTTCTACAAAGTTTATCATAACATTTATGTTTATCATACCGAATGCACTGGAGACCCAGCTGGGGACGCTATGCACTTCCTAGTGCAGACAGCTAACTATAATAACAAACTGCACATTGCGGCGTGACGTGTGTCAGCAGTGAAATCATTTCACGATATTAACACCGAATGTCCACACATAAACTATTTGATAAGCGTACGTGAGATCGCACTATGCATTCATTTAACTGACGATTAATGAACGCCCAGTTAAAGTGCGTGGTCATGCTTAATTTGTAATAAAATGTCGGAAATCCGTAAAGACCACAGAACTTGATCAGGAATACGTTATAACAGACGGAAATAAATTTTATTCAAGTCTGTGCTTTTCATGAAATTTGAACATTTCATCTCAAAACTGTGGATATTTTAACTAAATTCTTGAATTTCATGTTTAGAGTAGTAGACCTTCAAGTAGATACATCAATGCGAATCCAAAATGTTTAGCACCTTGATAAACTATCATACATAGACTATCATTGGTGCAGAAAATCATTTCTTCATAACTTTTAAAATTTTTAACCACTTCACAAGGCCGATTTTTACCCTTCGTTGGCCTGCTCCTTTAATTAATAGGGACTTCCTAGATATACGAGTACATGACAAAAGTACAAAAAGCAAAACACTACCACCCTCAATACCCCACCCCACCCCAAAAAGAAACATTTTGTTTTAAAAAAAAAATGCACATAATACATCATGGATACGTTTGATCGACGTGTATGGTGCATATTTCTGCCACCACTTGTAGATAATTATGTCCACGTTGTTCAAGATCTTTATGTCGACTTCGTCAGATATTATTAACTTTGTCAGAATTCTTTATGTCGACTTTCACAGAATTAATCACCATGATTAAGGAACTCCGATCTTGTTATTAATGTATACGTATGTTAAATGCCACTAAACTGCCATTTACTTTTCACCCATAATATCTGACAAGTCTCGACATAATTTTCGACAAGTTCAACATAATTATCTTGACAAGTCAACATAATTGTCTGACAAGTTAACATAAATTAATCTGACAAGTTGGCATCGTTATTTGACAAGTTAGAACATAATTATTATATGTTCAACTTGTCAGATAATGATGTTTGACTTGTCAGATAATGACTGTCGGACTTGCAGATGATTAGTTGACGTGTCAGAAAATATGTTGTAACTGGGGATGGCACAAACTGGGCACATGAACACGTTTTCATCAGAATTCTTGAACACGTGAATATCTGACAAGTCGACCAAAAAGACTGACAAGTCGACATAAATAATCTGACAAGTCACATAAAGATCTGACAAGTCACAGAATTATCTGACAAGTCGACATAATTATCTACAAGTGGTGGCAGAAATCCACCATAGACTGTCTCGTCTGGTGTTTACCACTGAGATGTGGTTGATCAATGACACAAACGTGTCGGACAAATTTCCCAATATTTGTCTAATAGCTTATCTTATGAGTATTCTACATCGTTGACTTAGAATACTCAATCATATATCTATAACTAATTACGTAAGGATCAAGGAAAATTATCAATTTATTTTTGCATTCGCACTTGTTTTAAGAAATCAGGGCGACTCTTTGATAATTATTATAAACAGATCAATATTGAAAACAAAGTCCATACAAAAACATTTAGAGGTAAAGGACAAGTACGAAGAAAAAACAATTATAAACATTAAACAAGTAAATATATGTAGATGTCATATATGAAATCACAGTTACTGAAAGCTTCTACAAAGTCTAACATAACATCTGGTATGTTTATCAATACGACCTCAAGGTAGGACCGCATACCTGATGCAAGACAATTTGATTCGAAAACACAAAAACTGCAATTTCGACTGTGACGCGAGTGTCAGCAGTGGGCCTTAGAGTTACCTCGCAGGTTAAGACATCATGCATGGCATAGAAACGAATCCACCGAAGCGAGTTGCTCACACTACGTGAGACTCACACATGGCATTTAATTCTGTAGTCAAGTTTAACTGACAAAATTGTATGACTCCGCCCAGCTCATTGAAGGGCCATGTACGATCGTAACGTTAACTTTGAGCTGAAAACCATTCCGAATTTAATTTTTTAAGTGTTTTCTAATCAAGTTATGTTATTCTAATGTCAACTAAAAATTTTGAATCAAAAGTCGTTTGAAGTACAAGCGAGATGTTGAGCTCGATATATCTTTTGAGTATGGTAAAACAAGTTTGGCCATGATTTTGTTATATTAGATATATAGATTTTTTAAATGCCATATTGTAAAACCAAAATGAGTTTCACAAACACTAGGATCTGGTCACACACACAACACTAGGATCTGTTCAAAAATTAAATTAATTTGCAAATAGAACAAATTCTTGTTTAACTTTTCCCGTATATCTACTGTATTATCCATTATATTATAGTCATATGGTGTGTATTCTCTCAATCTTATGTACGATAACGCAAGAGCTTGTTCTGCGTCAAGATCAGTTTTTGAATCGCAGGGTTTCAACAGCACGTTTAAAGGCAGCGTTCGTAAATTTATGGTCTTATATAACAATTTAGCTTACCAGTATGATTATACCATTGATGTCAAATGCTGTTCTGATGTGTTTTGAAGCCATTGTCTAAGCCGTTTTCTACACACACAGATTGACTAGGGATTGCCCCGTTTACCTATCAACTATGGAGGCTCGCGCGGGTGTGACCGTCAACAGGAATGCTGTTCTCCCTCCTAGCACTGATCCCACCTCTGGTGTAATCAGGGAAATACTATTCTAATAACAAACACCATCAAAAACATATAATTTCAACACTTTACGCGACCATTCTCGCCACTGATAAATTACTAAAGACTTAGAACTATTTAACAATGTAGACAGTGTGCTCTTCAACAAAAATGGGAACAAGGAAATATCCATATCTAGTGAAATTCAGTCATTTTTAAAGGTTACTTTAATAAACCAGAGACATATATAACAGAGATAACAACTTATCCGAAGTCTCGCATTTCTCGCGGTAGCATTGTTCTCTAATTTTTGAGTTCGCGTATACGAGACCTGTTAGGCCGTTAACAAACATGATGTAAAGACAGTTCCGCATTCTATTGATTGTTCCGTTGTTTACTGTTTGTGGAGTAGTAATTATGCTCAATTATCGGGTCTCACTTGAGGTGTTTATCCTCAAGGGCTTAAGATCTCTAATTATGTTAATTATGCATGTACTATGCATGGCTTGGCAAAAGATTACCTGACGATCAGTCCAACACCCGCAATCAATTATTGCCAGAGATCGAGAGAGATGCCCTGTTTATGGCATACACAAACAATTAATGGAACTTTTGTTATTAATCATTACGATGCCTGTGAATGCTTTGAAACTGGAGTTCTCCAATTAGGACCGGGGTATTTTGTTCTACATCTGTGAACAGAGTTAGATCCCTTCGCAACGGTACACAGAGTGAAAAGTGTATTGTACTTCCAAGAAGCAGTGTTTGGATGGACTTGTCTTTGAAACAGCCAACTCAACTTTTGCATTGGAATAATTCAGTAAAGTGACATAAAGAATGACCGTGGTGGGCCTTCTTATCCCGTGTGACGAATTTCTTATTAACTCGTGAATTTTGAAAAGCTGTGATTAGACACATAGTGGACCTAGAACTTGTCAGCCAAATTCATTGCGTTTAAAGACTGAAGGAAAAACATGATGGAAGTCCTTCCATGGTGAAACATTATACTTTTCATCGAGTAGGGAGGATGTGAAAGTGCTGTGGTCGAGACAATTCCTGACCTTTTTTCTAACAATTCGTAGATATGCCATTACACGCATGGCAGAAGAAAAATTGGCAAAGGAATAAAAAGGAACCCAAGAACAGTCTCAGGACTTCGCCCAAAACTCTTAAAGACCTGAGAACAATTAATAACCTTAAACACAAAATTAAGAACTGTAAATCAGTAATGTCAATTTATTAACATCATTTATTGAGATACAGATTTGTTTTTGTTCACATTAATGTGTACAGTTCTGTAAAATGTCATTGGTATTTAAAAATATTGTAGCAACTAACATTGTCTTTTTACTCTGCATCAGGTAAACAAGTTTCAGAAAGAAGAGCACAATTCCAATCTTAAAACTTGTATTCTGTGCCAAAAAGATGCTCATCCCAGCAAGGTCATCCGCTTCTTAGTATTAATTCCACAATTTGTAGCATCAATTATTTGTACTGAATCAAACTCATTTAGGCTTGATTTAGCATTCGTGATGATATTATCATAACTGCTTTGAAATTTTTCTTAGAAATAAAAATGGAGGCATGGGGTCGGGAATCAGAGACAAGCTAGAGCTTATAATTAATAATTTCAACATTGATTGATGTCCCTATTTTCAATAGGACTAGTAAGTGTGCAAAAAAAAAAAACCCATTAAATCAGATATTGGGTATTCTAAGAATGAAATAGGTCTTTTCTGTCCAAGATTTCACTGACAAGAAACAAAGGTAGTGTTATTTAAAACATTTGAAATTTAATTTTTAAAAATGTTGGAATTGATTAAAAACACCCCTAGGCTAAACCAATGGTTTATATTTCATGGTATTTAGCATTTCATGATGATATTTATCATAACTGCCAGAGTTTTAGTGAAGTGTTGCTTTTGAAGTTTTCATGTGACACAATAAAAATGAGGCATGGGGGTCGGGAATCAGAGAACCAAGCTAGAGCTTATAATTAATAATTTTCAGACAATTGATGTCCCATTTTCAAATAGTTACTAATAAGTTGTGCCAAAAAACACACCATGAATTAATCATTATATGTTGTATCTAAGAGATTAATAGCTCTTTTCTGTCCAAGATTTCAGCTGACAGAAACAAAGAGAGATGTATTTAAAACATTTGAAATTTAATTTGAAACAATGTGGAAGTGAATAAAAACACCCCTAGGCTAAACCAATGGGTTTATATTTCATGTTTGAGTTTAGCATTCCATGATGATATTGTCATAACTGCCAGTTTTTAGCTGAAGTCTGCTTGGAAATCTTTTATTCAGCCTTACCAACATTGATTCAGCTAATGAATGCAATTATTTTTTTTTAAAGATACCATTGTTACTAGGTCCTAAACTATCTCCAAAAGTCTATAATTGACTATATTAGAGTTGTAAAAATTAAAAGTCTGTGATCAAAAGAAAAAACCGATTAAGTGCCAGTAAAACATTGAACACCCGTGTTTAACACAAACGTGACCACTCGTCCGAAGAGACGCTGGCTAATAATATGCTTTTTTGGTCACCAATTCCCCTCATTACCCGTTAATTAGCAGATAATAATCCTAAATGAGCTTAACTTAACTCACCAAAAGAATGTAAAAGGATTTGGCAATGAATAACGGATTTTAATCTTTCCAAAACAACAAGAATTCCAATATGGCGTCTTCCTTTCTCTCTGCTGGAACTAACTCTCGTTGGACCTAAAAACACCGCGAGATTTCGAGGCCCATTTAAAAGGATTAGTGGCAAGTTGCTTACTCTGTTATATGTCTTCTGATAAACTCCACTCTATTGCTTACGCTCAAAAATCTGAAGTTGATATTAAAGCAATGTAGGTTTTTCCTCATGACAATATCTTATGTAGTTTTTGGTTATCAGTCTTCCAACTGTCTGTTGAAATTCCCATGGGCACGAATTGTGCCCCTTTTATGAGGCAGAATCATTCAGAAGCTTCCACATGAGAAGACAAAATCTCTAGCGGTGGCCTGTAATTCGACATTTCGATATATTGACTACGGGTTATCTATTAATAATAATAATTTTCATTCATTGTCGATTCTATCTACCCCAGCGAACTAGATTTAAATAAAAGATACCACAGAGTCTTCCATGTCTGCTTCGTACATGAATATTTCATTGAAAATAGACATTAAAGGCAAACTAACAACTCAACTTTATGATAATCAGGACGATTTCAGTTTCTCCGTCGTCAACTTCTCATATTTATATAGGAACATTTCTTCATCACCTGCATATGGTGCGTTTGTCTCTTCACTTATTTGATACGCAAGAGATTGTTCTGCGTGTGATTAGTTTTTTAATCAAGGCCAGCTATTTACAAACAAGTTATTGTTGCGGAGGTTTTAACAGTTATGTTCAAAGGCAGCATTTCGTAAATTCTATGGTCGTTATAACGATTTAGTGTGCCAGTATGACCTACCATTGGGTCAAATGCTGTCTGATGTGTTTCATAGCAATTGGTAATACCTTTCTTATACGCTGATTTGACTACAGATTGCTCCATTTACCTGATCAAGACTATGGGCTCACGGCAGGTGTGACCGGTCAGCAGGGAATGTTTACTCCTCCTAGGCACCCAACTCTCGTTAAACTGACTTTAGTACTTTTAAAACATCTTTCATATGTAGCACCAATCAACGTGGTGCCAATTTACAATCACTACAATTTCTTTGTGCTTCCCCGGACGTTGTTTAAAATGATTTTGAAAAATGTTAGCGGCCGATTTGATGCACTTGTTATTATTTATAGACCCATCGCAATTAGAGAGGAAAAGTTGGAAACAGAACAAGACAAGAAAATATTTTGGTATTCACAATTATCAATATTTCTTCAGTAATGACTTGTAAGTTGTCAGAAATTATTTCCCATCATTTTGTATATTGTCCACAAGTATACGATGAAATGAAATATGTTCAAATAATAAAAAATGACTATTACTTCTCTAAGCATCGGATGTTAAACCCATGGCGGATCTTTCGACAGAAAAAACTCTCATCAAAATCCGTGGCGTCACTATATGAGTGAAAAAAAATTCTCAATAGGACGTAAAACTACCCAAAAAAAAACAACCCCATATTCGTGAGGGTGTTCTTTCACTCTAACATTCCATCCCGCACTACTGGAAGAACTTTTGCGAGTTCCAGCTCGAATTCGTTATTTTGTTTCACATTCGCAAAAGACATAGTTTTTGACGTTTCTGCAATGAATTCCATTGGATTTGGTACATTGGAAAGGT
>CAJDSM010027291.1:0-10583 GCA_903981925.1 Ostrea lurida | reverse complement strand
GTTTATTCTGTTGACACATGTAACAAGCGTATCTGCTTTCATGTTAGGTAAGTAGAAAAATCCACTCTGATTGTGTTTTAGTCGTATAGAAAGTGTTGAATTCCCTGCTGTGAACAGTTTCAATCACGTTTCAAGTTCGTGAAAAGCACCAGATTAGCCATAATTTATAAGTAATAGTATTTGAGATGTAGCTGCGATTTTTATGCCACTTTATTAACCGTTAAAATAAAAGGGTTATTATATACTAGTAGATTCATGTGTCATAAGAGGTGCATTTGTTGATGTGTCAAAAAACTCAAAATTGATCCAAGTCCAGCAAAAATCAATAACAAGAAGCAATTGAATAAAGCATATACTACCTTGGATCAATCAAAGTTTACAAAAAGGTGTTTTGTTTGTACCGCATATCTGGACCCGTGGGGATCCGGGATTAGAATAGGTCCTCCAGCATCCCCTTGCGTGTCGTAAGAGGCGATTGAATGAGCGGTTCATTCGGATGAGACCGCAAAAACCCGAGGCCCCGTGTCACAGCAGGTGTGGCACGATAAAGATCCCTTCCCTGCTGAAGGCCCTGAGTGCGAGCATAGGCCTAAATTGTGCAGCCCTTCACCGGCATTAGGTGACGTCTCCATATGAGTGAAATATTCTCGGTGGGACGTAAAACAATAAATAATCAATCATCAACCACCATTCTGCGGTCACACTCGAGAATTTGGGCCTGTTTATCACGCGTGTTGCGTCCAGTCCTCAGTATGTAATATCCATTGTAATTCTCTATTAAGTGCTTATTATCACAAAAATTTAAAGTACCATTTAGATTTCTAGTTGCAAGAAAATATTGCGCTACAAGCAAAACTGTTTACTGCGTCAGCTTTCATAAATTCTTCTGAATATATTCTAAAAATAGAATGTTTAGATTCCTGTCTAGGTCACAATAGAGAGTACAAATGTATACAAAACAAATCATGCGATTAACTACTATACATCCGAACTTTTCAATAGCAAATGATATTTGCTTAATGTAAAAGCAAGGATAAACGAACAGTGATCAATCTCGTAAGTCCCAATAGAATACAAATACAAGAGTTAGGCAAACAAAGACCCTGGGCACACCAGAGGTGGGATCAGGTACCTACTACGTAGAGGAGTAAGCATCCCCTGTTGACCGGTCACACCCGCCGTAAACCCATTGTCTTGATCAGGTAAACGGAGCAATCGGTAGTCAAATCAGTGTATGAAAAACGGCTTAGCAATTTCAATAAAACACATTTAGACAAAATTTCACTCAATGACAGGCCATACTGGCAGACAAAATCGTTGTAACTACCATATAATTTGCGAAATGCTGCCTTTAAAGGACATGGATACGTTTTGAGCAAATTTTTATTTGCATTTTGAATGTTTAGAATGCTTAACCAGTATTCAGGAAAATTTTTATGTCATTTGTTGAGTTACAAGAGAGATACAGTCTTCACAATTCTTTGTTATGTTAAAACAAGGCTCGTGCTTTGTTTATATTTACGATAGGTTGATTTCAGACAATACCATGTTTAAACAAAATCAAAATGTGATATGAGTAACACTGGGAACTGTTTAATTGTGTTCAGAATGAACTTGCAATTTGAAAAAAAAAATCTGCTTTAAACGGAACATATACTAGCATATTCAATATAAGTAAACAAAAACATGGCACGGGCTTTGTTCATATAGCGACGAATTGGAAGTGCTGTATCTCACTTGTAACTCTACAAATGACGTTCAAATTTTTCCTGACCATTAGAAATATCATAATTAAGCATTTGAAACATTAAAATGCAAATATAAAATCAAACTCAAAAACGTGTCCATGCCCCTTTAACGTGACTGTTGAAACACCTGCAAAAACAACTTGTTTGGCAAGTAGCGCTGCCTCGATTCAAAAACTGATCATACGCAGAACATGCTCTTGCATATCGAATAAGTAGAGCGACATACACACCATATGCAGGTGATGATGAAATATTGCTAATAAGTATGAGAAATCCATCTAATATATCATCTACAAACGTGTTCTTGTTTCTCTTCTTTCAACTATACTCCATCTCAACATGTCATTACAAGGAATTTCAATATAGTTGAAAATGAGGACCCAAAATCACTTCAAAGGTCCTGTAAACAGAAAACTTTTCAATGGGCGACAGAACTTCACCTGAATTATGAATTTTGCCAAAATGAAAAAAAACACTTTTAAATACTTTCTCAGAATGAATAAAAAGTAATAGGTTTAAAATCACTTACTGGACACATCAGAACAAAAAAAGCGTACCGCCTGTCAATCTGTGTTTAGTAATCGAGAAGTGATGAAAGACTTATGTAGGTTACATGAGTGATACGTTTTGGCCCTTGCCCTTGTTGACAAAACTTGTAACAACCTTTTCTTTGTCTAGTTTATTATCACGTTATACATATTTTAGGCCAACTTGACATTTTCCCACATTTGGTAATATCTTACTTATACTCCCATGTCCCTTTCAAAAGATGATATTCTTCAAAAGCATTCTTCTGTTTTAAACATATTTGATATTCCTGTCAATGATACGAATAAATATGAGTCACCGTACCTATACTAGCTAGATTTGTAAACTTCACAAACATTTTGGATAGTGACATTGCTGGAGACAGTGTATGTTCTACTAAGCCTCTATCTGTGCTCCGCACGAAAACATATTTTCTTCTGGGTAGGAGCGACTTCAAACGTATATACTTTACAAGTGTGGACTAAAAAATTCTAAAGATTTTTTTTTCCATATTCAAAATCACAAAACTTTTCTCAAATCAAAATCATCTAAAGGCAAAGATAACGAACAGTGATCAATCTCGTAAGTCCCAAATAGAATACAAAAACAAAGAGTTGGGCAAACAAGGGCCTCTGGACACACCAGTGGTGGGATCAGGTGCCTAGGAGGAGTAATCATCCCCTGTTGACCGGGCACACCCACCGTAAGCCCATAGTCTTGATCAGGTAAACGGAGCAATCCGTAGTCAAATCAGTGAGTGAAAAACGGCTTATCAATGGCTATGAAACATGAAAGCATATGACTTCTCAATACCTTTTCAAGACTAGACTTTTTGACGCCATAATCAGTTCCTGTTTACCAACTGAGTTATTGAACAACTTTTACAAAGATGTCTTCATTATTCATTCGAGGATTTACAAAGAATATTTCAAACGTCAAAAGAACTTTCAGGCAGAAAATAAATTATCTTGATAGAAGGCTTTAGTAGGACCGGTCAGATGAGTTTTCAGTCATCACAAGTGATGTTTTATCACTGTATATATTTACGTGTAAAGCAAAGATAACGAACAGTGATCAATCTCGACACACCAGAGGGGGATCAGGTGTCTATGAGGAGTAAGCATCCCCGTTGACAGGTCACACCCGCCGTGAGCCCATAGTCTTGATCAGGTAAACGGAACAATCCGTAGTCAAATCAGTGTGGTAAAATCGGCTTAACAATGGCTATGAAACACATCAACAGCATTTGACTCAATGGTAGGTCATATTGGTAAACTAAATTGTTATAACGACCATAGAATTTACGAAAATGCTGCCTTTAAACGTGACCGTTGAAACCCCTGCGACAACAACTGTCTGTAAGTAGCCTGCCTAGATTCAAAAACTGATCATACGCAGAACAGCTCTTGCGTATCGAATAAGTTTTGAGACATACAAACCATATGCAGTGATGATGGGATATTGCTACATAAATATGGGAAGAAATCCGTGGGACAATAATCTAACTAAACAGCCCTATCTTCAAGATTTAATGTACATGTACGATTAAAGTAATATTGGTCTTAACAATGCCAAAAGAGGAATTAGACCTTCCAATGGTTGTCCATGCATGGTGCTTTAATGAATTATAACAAAAAGGGTAAATAAATGCCCACGTAAAATTTTAGCATTGCTAAAGAACAACATTGAAATTAGCAGAATGAAAGAGAGACGTCATTAGGACAACAGAAAGCAATTATCTCAGAGAATGTTCCCAGGACATAAAGGAAGATGTTAAAGAAAATCCTCAGTACATCAAGATCAAAGCAAACACCGTTACAATGGGACCTAATGGAGAGATCTATCATAGCGGTAAGGCTGAGAGAAACAAAAAAAGGAAGCACAACATTCCCAAAACAGATTGGACGAAATTCCACAGAAACTCCTTGACAGACAATAGCATACGCAGTGACCGCTATCAGGAAAAGCGCGACAAAACAAGGAAATTGCGCGTAACATTGGCAAAACAGACTCTTTGGTGGATACCACTGCTGTGGATGGTCTGTCCGTCCTCGAGGAGATCATAAGCCCAGCTATTGGATATCTTACTACGTGTCGATTTGATACGAAATATAAATTCCATATATAACGTCACAAAACATTGAAACGTAGGATTATCTCCCTCGTGCAAAGCTCTTCTCCTTTACTGGCCATTTATACTTCTTAAAAAGCCTTTTCTATAAAATTATTTTTTGATTGTCTTTGTCTTTCCAAACTTTTAGGCTTCAAGCATCGCTGATGATAAATTAATTTTCGAACTGTGTTGCATACGATGCACCAAAATTAGTATCATATATTTTTATTCGACGAAATTCGACAAAAATCACTTGATAGACACTCACCATGCTATTCGACAGAGGGTCTTCTTTTTACAATAATGGCTACTAGAAGGCTGGGGAAAAACGCAACGAAATTCAACAGAGAGCATTCAATTACCATTGGCCTCCAAGAATTTTCTAATGATTCACAAAAAGGAAATGGTAAGCACCTCATAAATCATGGATGTTAAATGGGATACCGCGGGATAAAATTTCAAAAATGCAATAAATATCCATTCATGCAATCCTCTCCTGATAGCGATTTCCTGGGAATTTTGATAAATATGCTTTCGTTGATAAAGATAGTGTGACAAATAAAGAAAAGCGTCATATGAAAACATAAAATTAAATACACCAAACCGTTTGCCTTGTTCATACTGTGACATATACTCGTTTTCCGGGACTTGCAATCTGCGATGTCTGCATGTCCCCTTATTGACGCACCAGTAACTAACGCCATATCCACTAACCAAAAACCAATTCGGAGTCCAAGTCGCAGAGGAAATAAAGCTAATACCGGGCAAGTAAGAAATTCCTCAAGGTTTAGGCGAATCTTTAAGGCTTAGGCGCTTTGTTGATAACGATTTATATATATATATTGGAGCATGTAGAATTAAGGAATATAAAAAGACACGATCAAGCCATTGGTACAAGGAATGTAATGAGATTCCATATGTGTTTTGAGGGTTTAGGCGAATATCTAGGCTTCGACTATCTATTTATTGAATTACTGGTGCGTGCAATCATAATTCAGAAATAATTTCTGTTCTGCAGATACGTTTAACATTATACACAAAGAAATCAATTAAAAATAAAGTGTGCTTGTTAATTATGAACGTTTTAAAACCAATTCGTGCAGATAATTCATATCCGAATTACGTCAGTTTAAAATGATTCGCAATCTGCATATTTTCTGAAAATTGAAAAAATGTCAATACCTTTGACAAATTGATGTTATGTCCGTTTTCGGCCCATTAGAAACGTACCTGAAAACAATACAAAAAGTAATGTTAAAACTTACTATAGAAATGAACGGAAAGTTTTGTCCTAAGTAACACAAACCTCTTTGGTCCGAATTTTATGATGCATACATTAATCCAGACATTGAAATTTAGTTTTGATATAAACAACACGGTACTTCCGTCTTTCCACGAGCGTTTTCTTCGAAATATATCTAGCAAACTGTCAACTACTTATCTGTAATTGGTAGTGTCAGCAAATGGGTTGCACTATGTAACGATTTCAACGGCAATGTTCATATCGTCGAGAATGAAAGCAATGTCTATTTCAAAAGAAATATGATTTTAAAAAAAAGATTAAGTGCATGTAAATAAATACCAATGATTTATAAATTGTACAATTAGCTTTATTATATTTGTGTAAATTTCCCGTGTCGTCAAAATTTCCAACAACACCTGTTTTCTATAAACTCAACCTGGAAATTTCCAGTTTCGACCATATTGATTTGACATACAATGCATATGCATATCATGAATATTTTTATAAAGGTTTTTTTTTTTTCTCCTTTATTAAAACATGTTGCATATAAGTTTCAATCATATAAATAATCTTAATTATATAAACTTACATGTACATGTATATATGAATAAGTAAATACATACATGTAAATACATAAAAACCATAGATAATTTTCTGCTTCTAAATGGACTTTTGGTCTCTCTTTAAAGTACATAATTGCATAACTGCTTTACATTTGTTGAAGGCAGAAAGAATTTTTCCATTAAAAAAGTAGTATTTTCATCATTTAAAAAAACCCCAGTATTTTCAAAATCGCAGACGTTTGTTTTAACAACGTCATTGACTGATATATTTTTGAGATTTAGACTCCTTCTATCTAATATTCGTCTTACCCATGAAGCCTTTGCTTCAGAAAATTTACTTTCTATACCGACAATCCATCAATCATATACAATGTTAAATATTACTGTACTAGTTAATGTCCACGCCGATAAGATTGTCTATGTGTAACAGATCTAAATTGTAAGTATGCATAGAATAGATTAATTCTATAGTATCCTATCATATTTAAAAACCGATGAATTGGAGCAAAATATGAGGAAAACAATTACCCAATCGGCCCCTTGATCTGCTCCTTTTATATATACACGTACACGTAATCGCTGCGTGCAGCAAGAATATCAAAAAGGAGTACATGGAGGAGCTGATTTTTATGAAAATCCTATGACAATGTGTAAATTGCATGAAAAATATACAGCGAAAAATTCCTATCCGACACATTAGCAGAACATGGGAAGCAGAATCCCAGAAATATCATTCTTTATCGTGCATTTAAGACTCTTTTATCATAGAAAATTATTTTCATTGTCAGTGCCGTCCTCACAAAGATTTCGGCTTTTAGTAACCTTTTCAACTCATTAACAGCCTTTGCCACTAAATTCCTTCCTCAATGACAGGAGGCATGTTATAGACTGGAATAACAGCGATGAGAATTGAATAATTTTTCGATAATGTACATGTAACTTCCTAAATGTGAAGCATTATTGTGACATCATGAACAGGTGGTAGTTTCGTATTCACTATGACATACATTGCTATTCTACAGTAAAACTCGCACATACATGTATCTATGCTTCCTCATTCAACCACCAACACATTAAAACTAAACAAACCTATATGTAAGCTGAAAGAAAAAAATATTGATCAAAATTAAACATGACAATATTCTGATCAAACACTTCTGTAAACACTTTCAAACTTTTGTGAATTACACTTCTATTGACAGTATATTAAGACGGATTTCACGATGTAAAACGATTTAAATTGGCAAATCACAGTTACAATGTAAATTTTCATAAAGAACATTGCCTCTGTAATCATTTTACATATCACAACAGAGGCGTAGGACTGATTTTGGAAGTGGGGGGGGGGGACACACTAAAAAAAAAATCACGGAGAGTGGGGGGGGGGGGGCAAACTTCAAAATTTTGTGACAAGCAAAAAAAAAAAAAAAAAAAAAAAAGTCCTTTGAACACTGAAAGTGGGGGGACACAACTCTATAAATTACTGAAAAGTGGGGGGGGGGGCACACTTGTAAATTATGTGACCCCCCTGCTCCTACGCCCCTGCACAAATAAAGTACAAGGAAATAATGCTCACAATACACAGAAGGAAATATATGCATCATGTAAACAAAACTGAGCACCCTATGCACAAAACTGCATCACATGAGTATCTCTAAAGTATGTATCACAAACTTTATGATCGGTGTATTTACACAAAAACTGACTAGTGGCAGCAGGTGGGATTAAGAGTCTACCAGTTGAGAGGATTTACAAAATCATCCCAATCCACCAAGGCCACTGTATACACACCAAGCATGGCAATCCGGGGGGAGGGGTGTTCTTCCTAAACCTTGGTACATTGTATACATAGACGTCCCGCTGGAATGGATAACTTTTTTGACAAGTTGAATATACCAATGGGATGCAATTTTCATCAGTCTGTTATATCAATGGGTAGACAATTGAAATGCCATCATATCATCCGCTGGAATTCATTCTCTAATAAAATTATGACATTTCCCCACGATATAACTTCAACCCGGGTATTGTAATAACAATATGCACTTAATTACTTGCATGTGCTGAACAGGTCACAATTTTGGTATGTTTCAGGGATTTCGACAGAAATATATGAACAGGAAATTCGTCTGTACCCAAAAAGAGACCCCTCGGGATGGTAATACACCCAGAAGGTTTGAGAAGATTATAAATCGGCATTTAAAACAAAAAAATTAAAGGCACATCTCGCTACCATAACTACTTGAAACTGTATTTCAGAAAGGCAAAGTACGTATAATATGATGCAACTTGAATATATCTAAGACCAAACCAGCGTTTATGAGTTGGGACTATTGCTCATACCTTTGAAAAGCGTGTGTACTCCATCGTGGCATGACTTTAATGTGAGCATCAGAGACTCTTCTCAGCTACAGATGTTACAGACCCTTACAACGTTTACTGTCCTAGCCACAATGCTCATGCACTTCAGCATTTGTGTAAAGGTTTGTCACAAGTACATGTAGGCATTACTGGCAAACTAGAATGGACCCTAGGCCTGTTAGTAAGTATTGCGCAATCTCAAATTAATTTAATTCAGCATCTGATGTAGAAATTTTTGCATCCGCATGAGAATAGGTTATGTAATTTGGTAGGCATGTTGAGTTGTGTTTAAACATTCTTAAACAACTGTAGCCTTCGTACTGACTTCCTTTGCCTCTATCAAGCTTACTCTGACTTCCTTTTTGCCTCTATCATGCTTACATCTGACTTTCTTTGCCTCTATCAAGCTGTACATCTGACTTCCTTTGCCTCTGTAAGCTTCATCTTGACTTCCTTTGCCTATAAGCTTACATCTGACTTCCTTTGCCTCTATCAAGCTTACATCTGACTTCCTGCACCCTCTATCAAGCTAAGCTACTGATCTTTTGCATCGAGCTGGTCTGGGCCTGTTGCGCCTCTAATCAAGCTTAACATCTGACTTCCTATTGCTCTAATTCGAAGCTTACATCTGAGACTGCCTTTGCCTCATATCATAACTTACATCTGACTATCTTTGCCTCTATAATAGCTTACAGTCTGACTTCGCTTTGCCTCTATAAAGCTTACATCTGACGTCCTTTGCCTCTATAAAGCTTACATCTGATTACTGATTTTTAAGGTTGGGCAGATTAATTCCCTGATTTGTGCAAAAGCTAAAAATAGCTATGTACAGTTTTTGATTGTGTTCATCTGCAATCGCCTGGGGAACGCTATCGAAAAATCTGATTGAAAATGTGACGAGCACTAGCAATGGGTAATGTATATCGTAACCGATACGCTCCAGTAACGAGTTTCTGAATTTAAAAAAAAAAATGCTTGGGTGGGATCTGAATTTGCCATGATTTTGTGCAAATAACCTTAAGCTGAAAGATAGGTGGAGATTGTTTTCGGAGAAAACGTATAAGATACAAATAAAGCTATAGTTGACGTACTACTTGGCATACATGTGCAACTAAAAATACAAGATGAGGAACAGAATGAATTGAAAACCGTTTAAGATTAGTTAAATTCAACACTTGATAAATACGCTTTTAATGTATTTATAAGATTAATGCCGGTAGAGCTCTTTAACTTCCGCCAATTAAATTGCATGTTAAAACTAAAATTGTATTATTTCTATTTAATAATTTCTATTTGAGTATATGAAGGAAATATGCGATATGTAGGCTTTCATTTTTATAGTTTTAAATACATGGGAAAAATTATATAGACCACTAGGCCACGAAGTCTCCCCTAAAAAAGGGAGTCTTATCATGCTGTTCCTAAGCGCTTTCTAACGCACTGAGGCAATCTTCACACAGTCGCTTCTTGTTACAGAGTTTAAGATATTGTTTATAGGAGAATGGATCTTTCGATGCAATTTGCGTAGAATAATTAATATAAAAGCAAACTACAATTATTACACGTCAACCTTTAAAAATTAATTCCCTAGGATCTAACGATAATGTGACTTAATTAATTAATTTACATATACTGGGTTTGAAGTCTCTGCTAGGCGGTGGTGCCGTAGGTCGCACGTCTGAACCCCGGGCTGGGGTGAAACTGTTCAGTACCTATTGTGTATTTATTTCGTGCTGTATATGACTAATAATTAATTTCAATGATATGATTTTTTGCGCACAGAATTTTGGAGTAAATTGGAATTGGACTTTTTAAAGAATATGTAATCCTGTTTGTGAAAAATAACCTCAACAAAATTATAAATAATTTTTAACTTAGTTCCAAGTCTCATGCTACTAGTATAGATTAATTTTAAAACTGTAATATAGCTCGACAAGCCTTGAAAAAATGAAATGGTAAAAGTCCTGAAATGATGGATTTACAGTTGAATTTTTTTAATTGTTTTGGAAAGATATTGGGCAGTTCCT
>CAJDSM010027289.1:1572-15977 GCA_903981925.1 Ostrea lurida | reverse complement strand
TATGTTAAGTTTAACAGTGACTATGTTGCGAAAAGTTATATGTCTCTAGCGTTTGAAAGTGGATAACTTCAAGGATTTTCATTTTAAATAGTGATTCGGATATGAATTTGTGTTTTTTTTTTGTATATAAACAATGTGTTAAAAGTATTCATATTTCCAAAAACATATATACAATGTCGAGTGTAGGGCAAAACGTACTTCCGACAAAAGCGAAGTCAGGATCAGTTGCCATGGAGGAGTAAGCATCATCTGCTGACTGGTCACACCTGCCGTGAGCCCTTAGACGAAATAAAGTAAACGGGATCGTAGTCAAGTCTAGTAGGAAAATGAAAGTCTAACAGAGGGTATGAAACACATTAGTCAACATGTGACTTATTTATAATTTGTAATGGTAAACAAGGTCAATATAAAAGAGAGATCCATAATCACTAGAGAATAGTAAAGGATAATGCAGACGCGTAGGCTAATGTAAATGGCAATAAACATGCATTTAACGAAACCCCGATGTGAATCAATCTCGTCAAGCGGTCTCTAAATATATAATACTAAAACAAGAGTTGGGCAATCACTGCGACACACCGTGGACACACTCCTAGATGTTGGGTACAAGGTTAGCTCCAGAGAGGGTTAAGTCATCCCTGTTGATATATATCAAATCAGTGAATGGCGGCTGGATGGAGGGAAAATTTTTGCGCAATCAACGCTTAGGGAGGTTTTCGTTAGGCGATTATTTGCTCGGTATGTAACTGATGTTGTTTAGACCAATGTCTGAGCTTATCGGGAATTAACTGATGTTTTTCAAGTATGAATGATAGTACCGTTAACACCCCCCCAACCCTCTTTGAACAGATCAGCTAAGATGCCTGAATATATACTAAATGCTACTGTCCGGTAGCAGTCACGTTGGTGGCCAGGTAACGGGCCAATGTCGTAAAAATTATTACAGAAAAAAACGTGTTTCACATTGCACCTTCCCTTGGACCGTTTTATAATGAAAATAAATTATGATATTAATATTGGTGCATCCGCTTGTAACAAGATACATTTTCGCAAACTAAATTTACTCAAATCAGCGATGTATTGAAGATAAATAGAAAATAATATACTAAGGTAATTGTGTACCAAAAGCATTTATAAAATAGTCCAAAATCTTCAAAAGGCAATAAGCCAGTAAGGGGAAATACCTTGTCATCGGAATTGGTTTCACGGAACCCGCTACTACGTTTCAGAATAATTTGCAATGTTTTTGATGACGTAATAATAATTAATCAGTTTTTTCGCTGTATCAATACGAGAACCTATAACATACTTATTATTGCGAGAAAGTAGCATTGACATTGTTCCCCCTAGTGCAGTCATAAACAAAACTAGCACAAAAGTTTGTTAGGCACACCATTTTTCTAAGAATAGTTTCATAGATTTTGCTAAAATAGTTTCTTGACAAAATTATATTTCATACAGTGTTTATTTCTATAATTATAAGGCGAGCAACCTACCAAGAAAGAATACCACAAAATGATAAGAGGACACCTGGAACACGCAGAGAATGGATCTACCACTTATCATCCTTGGTGCTTACAGTGTGCGTATGCTCTCAGTTTGATTAGATACGCAAGAGCATGCCATTGGTAACTAGGAAATTTTTTAAAGTGAGGCTACCGGTAACTAACTAGACAAAAAGTTGAGAATGTTGCACAGATGGTTACCAATAGTAATAACATTACCATTAACGATTTCAAATTATATTCAAGCATTTATGTAACATTCTACGTCGCTATATTTGAAATGGGACCTTGTTAAACATTACAAAATTAAATAATAAGTCACGATGTTTGACCATAAATGTGTTTCATACCCGTCTGTTAACTTTCATTTTCCTACTAGACTATGACTTACGATCCCGTTTGTACTATTTATTTTCGTCTAAGGGCTTACACAGGCAGGTGTGACCAGTCAGCAGATGATGCTTACCTCTCCTCTCATTGGGCAAACTTGTATTCCTAGACTATCAGCTTTTAGTCTGAAGAAGTCGTTTTGCCCTACAACTTGCCGACATTGTAATATGTTTGTTGGAAAATATGAAATAATTTTAGACACATTGTATTTTATTAATCAAAGAAAAAGAACACAGAAATTCATATCCGAACACTATTTAAAATGAAAGAATTCCTTGTAAGTTACTCCACTTTCATAAGCGCTAGAAACATATAAAACGTTTTTCGCACATAGGGTCAACATGTTTAAACTTATACATTACACATTTCTTTATGTCGCTTTAGAAGACGCATTCATCAAGCATGTGCGCAAGACCTGTACTGGTATAATTACGTAATTCCATATATCACCAAGAGATCATGGGATATGCACAATTACATGTACTGTTAATTTTGCAACTTACATATTTCCTACAATTCTTCAGAACTATTATCGCCGTATTCTTGTCAAGAACTGTTCACAAACTTTCATTTTTCGCAGAGCACTGCACATCTCGGAAGATGGCCTTGCCCGCCTGTCATTATACCTGCAATTTGCACATGCACTGCTGTCCATAATCTTCACAGTCGTCTCCATCACATTTACAAAATGTTATTTTCCGCAACACTGGCAAATCAATTCGAAAGAGCCTTCCTTCACTGCATGTTTGCATACCCAGAACTGTCCTTCTGCTCTTGCCAAAAATACTTCTAGATACTCCTTAAACCACTACATAGAACTGTCCACACAGTTGAACAATTATGTTTTCCCCGACTCGTTCATTGCGTTTCAATTGTGTTTGTGTGTTTTTTCTGAATATGTTATCGAAGCTGCTTTTTCTTTGCTCCATCCCTTTTCCGAAAACTTGGTGAACAATCACGCAAACTGTCGAAATAGATTCATACCTTGATTTCCCTGCTAAATGTCCGATGCTTTGAACGTTTCACATTTTGGCAGGCTTGGTTATAATTAAGACTCTTCGAAACACTAAATAAGAAATGTAATAAATCAATGGCTTTCGTGAGGATTTTGTTGGAGGATAAAATACAAAATCATGGACACTAAGAGAATATCAAAGTCGACTAATACAATTTTTTTTGGTTCAATTTAAAGGGATTTTTGATGTGCCTCCTATGGGTCACCAATTGCCAAGTTCTATATATGCGAAGCCATGGTTTTGTTAACTTATACATATAAAATCGGACACCCAAATAATTTTACTCTTTTTTGATTCACATATCAACGGGAAGCATTAATAGATATATTATAATACAATCTTATACACGTTAACCTTTTATATAAATTGTAAAGGATATTGACTAACGAACTATATACTGGAAAAACCCACTCATGTATGTGCCACTGTATGGGCGCAATGGATAAAGGTTAACCGTAAGATACGTTAAAAAAATGCGGGATAAACCTCATCTGACAAGTAGAAATTCCCTCATGATAAATGGCCCCAATACCTCTCGACGCCTTTTGTGTAACACATGATAAATATTTTCATGCACGTGGACATACTCTGATCGCCGGTGTTGAAAGATATTGACTTGTAAGTCCCTGATTGTTTCTCTATTGCTAAGGAGGTAAGATACGGCATCACCCAAGTTAATAAGAGAAAATCTTTAACTCATTGTAAGCAAAGATGAACTCCGAATAACACCCACCTTCTTTTTATAGGGGTTAGCTGATTGCTATTTTTTTTACCTAGGGGATTCCAGTGCATATCTTATTTTTAAATAAGGGGCTAGTGCATTTCTTTTATTAGGTGGCTCCTAGTGAGTCTATACCGTGAGGGGTTACCGCCTTGAGGTACTTTTAAGTGAGGTTTAGTGATGGGCTAAATTTAAGATACAACCTCAATGCGGGTAGTAGATTCTATATAGGGGTTAGTGATTCTATATAGGGGTTAGTGATTCTATATAGGGGTTAGTGATTTCTATCCCATTAGGCGATATAATAGTGATCATACCTATCCTTTTAGAGGGTTAGCCTAGAATTCTATTATTCCTAGGGGCTTAGTGATTGCTATATAAGGAAAGTTTAGTGGATTCTATATATGGGGGGGTAGTGAGGGTTCTATATTATTGTGGGGTAGTGGGATAGTACTATTTATATTAACAAAATCGATATATGTACGTGTTTACTCTCGTGTTAAAGTCATCGATTCCCCATCGCATAATCGTATTTTAAGACCGAGGAGCGAGAGTCGCTATAAATTATGAACCTTTATGTTGCGATTTTAAAAATATATAAACATGGAAGTAAAAATGGATTGTTGACTGATTTGTTTCATACCTTTGTTAGACTGTCCATTTTCCTACTAGAAATTTTGACGTACGCGTAATCTCGTTTACTTTATTTCGACTAAGGGGCTCGACGGCGGGTGTGACCGGTAAGCAGAGGATGCCTTAAGCTCCTGCCATGGCACCTGATCCTACCTTCCGCTTTTGGTCGGCAGGTCCGCTGTTGCGGGCTAGGGCACTCGATTTTGTATATGTATTTTTGGATTGAATGATTAACGTTGACCAGGGAGGCAGTTATAACTTTCGCCTTTTTGTCAGGAGATTCCTACTCTTAATTATATTCATCTAACTGCAATTTACGCGAATCTTTCCTTCTATGCCTACTTTTGAGAAAGAGACCGATTTTCGCCCACCAGAAAAATATATATTGAATCCGATACTAATAATGTTTTTTTAATTCCAATTTGGATAATTTAACTAAATTAATACATTAATTCCATTGAATATTCTAAATTTAATAAAACTCTATTTATTATATGACAACTATAATATCTGTCCGTCAGAATTAACTAGGATATGTGAGGTGGTAGCTCGGCCCACCTATAGTCTATTTAAAAGTCCTCAATAACGCAATAGCACATCATACTTGGCGATATCGATCAACTGGGAGGTAAATAATAACACAGCCTTTTATGTAACTATTTGCCATATGATAGTGGTATTATCATAGTCTTACTATTTTCTATCAGAGGTGGGTAATACGTCTTGACGAATTAAATGCAATATGTGTCCACCAATAATACCACTAATCTTTTTATATTAGGAAAAACGGGTATTTCCATATTTGATTTCTCACACGAATTGAACGCGCGAATTGGAGCGAAAAATTAAAAAAAAATCTCTGGGCTAGAGGATATGGGAGTGCATATGTTATTTGAAGGGCTACCAGATATTTTAAACATGACCTTTTATAGTCGCGGGAGAAATTTACTGAAAGGGATATATTTTATATTGAGTTCTGTCGGCATCTAAAACATATAGCACATAAACAATAATAAAAATTATGAGCGAAGTAATCAGTAATGTATTATATCTAACAATCATAGTCCCCAAAATACATAGTATGGAGCCAAAATCGAGTGGTAGGGCAATCACGCGACCTCCGACCAAAAGCGGTAGGCAGGTATTGCGAGGTGCCCTATAGAGGAGATAAGCATGCCTCTGCTGTACCGGTACACACCTAGACCGTGACCTAGTTTACTTGCCGAAACAAAGTTAAAACGGTTGACACGTAGTGGAATTTAGTAACGAAAATGACAAGTCCTAACAAAGGGTAAACAACAACATAAATTCGGGGGTATGCATTACATAGACCTAGTTACATTAAAATCGTTGCTCTTCCTATACAGTACAGAATAAAAAAAAAGTTGAAGTATACTTGTTAGCCTACTATGTATGGAAAATAGAAAATAGATTATCATTTTTTGCCCTTGATGTAGTGTTCATCGATAGAAACTCTGATATTACGAGATTATGATAATACATGTCATCGTTATTCTTTGGCCTTTTACTTTATCGTATTATGTTCACAATAGTTAAAAGGACTAATGTTATATAATTTTATCCTAACGACTTCAAATCAACCATTTGTAAAGATCTTGTCCTTAAAAATATAAAAATGGAAAATGAAATAAAGCGGGGGGGTTAGGGTCCCGATTTGTCCTTTAAAATTAGTGCTGCCCAACAAGTAATTGAAAATTTTAATCACATAGATTTTTTAAGTAAATTAATTTGGACATGTTTTTTTTTAATCAAAAATTCGGATGTTTCGGGTATTGGGTAAACACTAACATATCAAACCAAGGGGAAACGTCAATTAAAATTGCATGATATTTTTATAATCTACTTCCAAGGTCTCAGCTTACTATATATAGTATCCCCATCTAATTTTAAACTAAATTATTTTGATTCCTTTAAAGGTAAATATAAATGGAAGCGTTATTGGTGGAGTGAAATCCTAGTTTATAACATGTATAAATCATTGAGATTTGTTGAAAACCCTTCTTGATTATTTATCTATAATTTTCGTTCTCCTCCTTTCCGCCGCAAAATGTAGTTACTCCTAAAAACCACTCTTCCAAATTTCCCAATTTTGGACACCTATCCTAAGAGGGTAATATTAAACAACCTAAAATAGTGGTTCAGATTTATTTGCTGGGAAATAATTTTGTAAAAGACATATTACGATCTCCAATGGGCTTTAGTATTGAATTAGTGAATCTTAGGTTATAACAGTATTCCACTAACTAGTCTCAAAGTTGATGCTGCAAATAAGGAGCTCAGGGCAACAAAAGTTCCTTGAACGGGACATTAAACTCAGGATAACCCCGCGAATCGGTATGAAAAAAAATATTAGCATTAAACTTTATTAATTATGCGAGTGTCCCTTAAATGAGACCCAAGAGCCAAGATCCATACTGATACCCCCATATAAAAGAAAATAAACATATAATTAAAGGTATCGCAAAATTTCGAAGAAAAATGACCAACGTGTCACCTTAAATGTTAATTCAATATTTAATTAAATACTCAAAGTATGCAAAGATCTATTAATATCTATGTATTTCTACCAAAAGGGGATTTGTCTTTATATTCTACAAGGTTATGGTTATCAGATATATCGCTGCATTAACTTTTTTTTTCTCCAAATACTGATGGAAATTATAAAGTACCACCTTTTAATCTATTTGTTTTAGTTGAATAAAAAATATATGTTAGTTGCACAACATGTGGCAGAACTGACAACCGACAACTTATATGATAAGCCGTTGCATGACCATCCTTTAATAAACTTTGCAATCGTCCAACACTTTCCTTGGTCCGGTATAAGTAAGTGGAATATGCAGGGATCCATTTGGACGGCTGCTTGATGCCGTGATGTTATGAGTCTCGCCAAGGTTGAGGTAATGCGATTATTAAACGCAAGAGCATGCATGCTCACCTCCATGCGTATTTGGCGTCGGACTTTTTTAAAGTTGAGGCCAATATACCTAGACAAAAACAAGTTGATGCCTCTGGTTCCACAGCAGGGTTATAAACAGAATTCTCGTTTAAGAAGTCATCAAATTTCGCAAATTCTACGGTCGCTATAATGACCTTGTGTTGCGAATTAACAAATTAATCACTAATGTCATATGTTGACCGTGATTCCTGGTTTCCATAAGCGCTTTTAATTAAGACGTCAATTTTCATACTGAGATTGTGACCAACGGGTAATCCCGTTTACTTTAATTTCACGACCTACAGGGCTCAAACGGCGGGTGTGACCGGTCAGCCCCAGAGGAGGTTGGGCCAGTTCCCACCTCCTCCCATGCGGCAACAAGCTTGATTGGGCAACTACCACCATTCTAAGCTTTATAGTCCCGAGAGGCTCCGTGTTGCCCCCTAGCACTCGATTTTGTAATTATCCGGTGAATTGTTTTGTGATTTATTGTATTATGGGCGTATTATTGGTAGAACAGCAATGTTGTTAACTTTCAAGCCGCTTTTTGGTAAGTATACAGTAAATGCACCATATAACTCAATTTTATTTAGGGAAGAATGCATTAAATACTGGAGATAAATCTTTCAAGTCATCGTAGTCATTAGATTTATTCCCGATTGGTTCACCACTTGTTCGAATTTTTTTCTAAATTGATGTTTTTCAAACCTCTTACAAAAGTAAGCACTCTTTTATAAGATCCAGACATTTCTGTAGGTGTTCTCCTTCTTTTTCCCCACTTATGGCATGCCACAGTTTGTTCGACTGGTTTCGGGAGACAAGATCTGGTTCCACAGTGGGTAGACAGGAGTTTGTAGAAAGATCCAGGGTTTTATCTTATTTCGGGGTGCTTTCGGTAAGTCTGAAGCCCAGAAGTAAGAACTTGTATATGATCTTCTAAGGAATGTAAGGTCTCTATTACAAAAAGGCGAAGTTTAAATCTATTGTGCATACATCGTAAAATAATCCCTTATTTACAAAACAAACTCGTTCCAGGCGATGTTCTCAGACACTAAAGTGGCAAAATAGCACCGTGCTGAAGAGTTGACCTACCCGGGTCTAGCAGATGGACTCGCTTACGTCCTCCATGACACCAGACTCCGCCGGGTGAAAATCGCTTTTGTTGAGGTAACGGTGTATTCGTTTCTTCTAGGACCACGACTCGAATTCTCGTGTATATAATACAAAATTGGTTTTCCTCTTTATTGTAGTGTCAATGAGGGAGGTGTACGAGGTGTAAACAGTATTTTAGTGGATTCGGTTGACATATCTCATTTAACTAGTGAAATAGTGGAAACAGGAGGAGAGGGGAATACTTTCATTTACATTTTCTTATTGATGGGGATATGTGAAAGAAGAAATACTGGCCTCGATCTAATAAAGTTCTATGTTTATAAAGGAATTCGCATTCTATATAACAAAAGTAGCCGTATCTATATCAACGTTAATTGATAAGACAGGTCACATAAGGGTGTAAGAAACGTTATTCATGGCAGCGTTATTGACTAATGCTTGAAAACTAACTTGAAACAAAATGTACTATAGAATTGATTGAAACAACAGATCATTTATATGGATATATTCCTTTTTTGGACCCCAGTAGAGCCGCCGCACCATGTCTCATTCTCCCAAGCTTATACGCACTCACTTCCTCGGCTAGTATTTTCGCTAGTACATTTAAAACGATTCTTATTTTTATATATATAACTATTCCATTGCTATTTTTTTTCCATTGTAGTGTCACTAGTTCTTATCATGTTGTAATTGACATATATTAGATGAGTCAAAACTTAAAGGAAACGGATACAAAATGACTAAAATGTAAGATCGAAAATGCCAGCATTGTCTCAGTTGTTCCTTATAATTTATATGGTGAGCACAATGCCCACGTAATACGACAGAGAAGGGCGAAAGTTACATTGGGGTTTACGGTAAATCAATAAAAATCCAAAAAAACCATAAATAAAATCTGATGGGTAGGGGCAAAACACCGGGACCTCCGACCCAAAAGCGAAGGTAGGATCAGGTGCCGGAGGACGCTTAAAGCGGGCTTGCATAGTCACGCTGAAAGGTCGCGGTAATTAGCCCAGTGAGGAGAGGCACATGCGAAGCTCTGCCCCATAGCCCATTATATCTGCCCAAACCTGGAGTAGAGCAGGTAATCCTGGACACCGTGGCTCAAGATTATATGAAAATGACAGTCTAATAAAAAGGGTAGAAAACAAATCAGTCAACATATGACTTAGTAGATAGTTTGTAATCGGAAGCCCCCCAAGGGTCATTATAGGCGACCGTAGAAATTTGGCGAAATGATGATTTAAATCGAGATTCGTATAACCCTGCAGGCCATCAACTTTTTTGTGTTAGTAGATGGCCCACTTTAAACAGTCGCCATTATCCATAGCATGGCTCTTGGGGCGTATGCGCTTGACTAATTCATGCGACATGCGTCGTTCACTGAGGCAGACAATGTGACTTGACAGGCACGACGAGCTATTCAGGAGATGTCAGCGGTGTTAGACGCTGTCCAACACTATAGCAGTTACTACATAGAAAAAGAAAAGTTTGACGATTGCAAAAAAAATCATCAACGCTTATCATTAAGTGTAGTTGGTCAGTCTGCCACATGTTGTGTGCAGCTAACATATATTTTTTTTTCAACTCCGATCATCCATGACAGGAGAACACATAGATTAAATGTGTACTTTAATTTACCCAACTCAGTATTAGAAAAAAAGTTTAAATGCAAGGTATATCTGTTAAAATGTTGTGGATAATAAAGACACTTTTCGTTGGGTAAAATACAATAGTAAACTAGAACTGCATACATATTTAAAATAGTAACATTTGGGACCCCTGTATCTCGAAATTTTGGCGAACTAAGCAATGTTTATTCGTTTCTTTTTGATATTATCAGGGTCTTGGCATTTCCATTTAAACGGGCATCTAAAAAAATTTATGCTATTTTTTCCGCGATCCGGCAATGAGTTTAATTGGGCTTAAAGCGAACTTGCCCTTGAGCTTTTGACGCAGCAATTGAGGCAGTGTATAATCTGTACTAAGTTATTCACTAATCAATACTAACCCATTGGTGTAAATATTTTCCCGCAAATACTGAATGCGCCTATTTAGTTTGATAAATTTGGTGCCAATTAATTTTGAAATGGTTTGTAGGGACTACAATTTTGTCGGCGGAGGGATTATTTAATGGAAGTTCAAATCTCAAATGATTTTAGGCAGTTTCTCATTTCATCCCATAACTTCCAATTTACCCTTAAAGGTATATTCTTAGTTTTTAAAATTGATGATACAAGTAGGCTGAGACTTGGAAGTAGATAAAATAATGGCAATTATTGGTTGTGTTGATGTTTTTCCCAAACAGAAACACCGGGATTGTTAAAAAAGTCCAAATTAATTTACTTTAAAATCTATGTGAAATTCAATATTTTGGCCAATAAGTTTAAAAACAATCGACGCTAACCCCCCGCTTTTTTAATTTCGCATTGTTATATTTTAAGACAAAGACTTTCAAAATTTGAAAGTTAGAATTGGACATTAGTCTTTTAACATTGCCATTAGATATGAAGGCAAGATAACGAACATGTAATCTCGTAATTACAGTTTCTCCGTACATCAAGGCAAAAATGATAATTATTTCTTGCCATATGCAGTACTCAAGTACTCAACTTTTTTTTATCTGTTAGTGTAAAGTAAGACAGGATAATGTAACTATCTATGTAATGCTAGATTTATCGTTGTGTACCCTTTCGTTAGACTGTCATTTTCGTACTAAATCGCACGTAAAGGGTAAACCCGTTAACTTTGTTTCGAATACAGGTTCACGGCGGGTGTGACTGCGGTCAGCAGAGGATGCTTACTCCTCTATGGCACCTGATCCTGCTACGCTTTTGTCGGAGTCGGTGTTGCCCTACACTCGATTTTGTAATATATGTTTTTGGGACTATGATTAGATTAACATATTGTTTAAGCTTCGCCATTTTATATTGTTTTGCTTTGTTGTTAGAGCCGACAGACAATAATAAATCTTCAGTAAATTTTAAGCGGCAAACAGGTCATTTAAAAGCACTGTATGGGCGTCAATAACAAGCCAGCGCCAATCTCAGTTTTTTTATTTCCCCAATTCGCCGTCATTGTAGAAATCAAAAATACGTTTGCCTAAAAAAAAATTATATTTAACTTTGCAATTCGTCAACTTTCCCTTCCCTATGTAGTAATATACCACTAATCACCTGTTTATGGTGTGTTATCTCCCAGTTGATTCGATGAGCGCAAGAGCATGCTATGCGTATGAGGACTTTTAAAAGCGAGGCTTACTACTAAGCAACAGTTAACGACGACGGATATAATTCGTTCTAAATAGAGATTTTATTCAAATTTTGATAACCCGCCCCCCCCCCGCCCAACCCCGCAATTGAATTATGTATTATTAGTAAAATCAATGGAAAAAACATATAGTCATCGTTCATTATTTTCTGTGGGGGACGTTCAAAAGTAGGCATGACAAAATGTCGTAATGCAAAGAAAATAATAGGAAATCTCCATTGTAGCAAAAAGGCGAAGTTAACGTTGTGTCAAATCGTATCATAATCCAAACAATATACAAATGAGTGTAAGGGCAACACGGAACCTCCGACAAAGCGAAGTAGGATCAGCGTGCCATTGGAGGCAGTAGCATCCTCTGCTGACCGGTCACACCGCGCCGTGAGCCGCTAGTCGAAATATAAGTGAACACAGCGAGATTAAGTCCCGTTACACGGTCAGAAATCTAGTAGGAGAAATGACAAGATCTAACAAAGGGTAATGAAACAAATCAGGACCGATATTGCAGACGGGTACAGCATTGAGTGCACGGCTTCTATGTGATAATGGATGATCCGACAGCAGTTCTCGGGCGAACACAATGGTGCACTGCGAACCGCGACAGATAAGGATCTAGACATCTACAGAATTACTTGTGGCAACTTCCGTATTAAGAATTTGTGGCGAAATGATGACTTTAAACGAGAATTCGGTAACTATATAGTGATTGGGCTAATAAGATATCACTAACCGCCTAATATAGAATCACTAACTATATAAATCACTAACTCTTTATATAAACACTAAACCCTATATAGAATCACTAACGCCCTATATAGATATCACTAAAGCCCCTATTAGAATCACTAACCCTATATAGAATCCCAAAAGCTAAACCCCTATATAGGAATACTAACCCCTATATAAGAGATCACTAACCCCTATATAAGAATCATACCTTATAAAGATATCATAACGCCCTATATTAGCAATCATAACGCCCATAAAAGAATCAACTAGCCCCTATATATAGAATCACTAACCCTATATACGAATCACTACCCCTATAAAGATGTGTACAGTTCAATCTTTGTTACTGGTTAAATCAATTATTACCATACAAAAACATCAGGGCTTAAGTCTATCTTTCAAACCCATCAGACGTATGTACGGTGAAATATCTTATCATGTGTACACAAAGCGGTCAATATTGGGGCCTTTTCATGAATTCTACTTGTCAATCGATTATCCCGGCATTTTTAACGTATTTACGGGTTAACTTTATCCATGGAATACATGATACATGACGGGTTTTCCGTTAGTTCGTAGAACAAACCTCAATTTATAAAAAGTAACGTTATAGATATGTTATTATTAATATATCATAATGCTTTGTTTATGTAAAAAAAAGGTAAGAATTTGTCCGATTTGTATAATGTATATTTATTACAACCATGGCTTCGCTAATTAGACTTGGAATGGTGACCTAGAGCCATCAAAATTTTAATGAAAAAACGTTGTTTATCGATCATAACAGTCATTGACTTTGTATTTTTCAAGCAATTCCACGAAGATGATTTTACATCATGATGTTTTCCAAGAGTTTTTGTCAAATACCAAGCCTCAAAATGTGAACCGTTCAATACATCGACAATAGCAGGAAAATTCAAGGTATGAATATTTCGACAGTTTCGTGATTGTTCAAGTTTCGGAAAAGATGGAGCAAAGGGCAGGCGATCACATATCAGAAAAACACACAAACACAATGAAACGCAATACAGTCGGGAAAACATTGTAATGTGGCAGTTCAGTTAGTGTTCTAAGTGATATATGAAGATTTTGGACGGAAGGCAGTTTCTGGGATGAACATGGCATGAAGGAAGGCCTTCTTTCCGAGATTGCAGTGTTGCGGAAAAATAAGCATTTGTAATGTGAATGGCAGAAGATGGACAGTGATCGTGAAATTGTGCATATATGAAGGAAGGCCATCTTTCCGAGATTGGCATTGGCTGGCGAAAAACATGAAATTTGTGACGTTGCTTGACAATGATCGGCGATAATAGTTGTGAAATTGTAGGAAATATTAAGTTCAAATTAACAGTACATGTAATTGTATCCCATGATCTTTATTAATGAATTACGTAATGAACCAGTACAGTTTGCGCACAGCTTGATGAATGGGTTTAAAGCGACAATAAGAAATGTGTTATGTTAAGTCTTAAACAGTGACTATGTTGGCGAAAAAGCTTATACTGTCTCTAAGCGTCTTGAAAAGTGATAACTCCTCAAGGTTTTCATTTAAATAGTGATTCGCGAATAGAATTTGTGTTTTTTTTTTGTATATAAACAATGTGTTAAAAGTACTTCATATTTCAAAAACATATATACAATGTCGAGTGGTAGGGCAAAACGTACTTCCGTACAAAAGCGAAGTCAGGATCAGTTGCCATGGGAGTACAAGCAATCATCTGCTGATGGTCACACCTGCCGTCCGAGCCCTTACGACCGAAATAAAGTAAACGGATCGTATCCAAGTCTAGTAGGAAAATGAAAGTCTAACAGAGGGTATGAAAAACACATTAGTCACATGTCTTATTATAATTTGTAATGGTAACAAGTCAATATAGCGACGTAGATTTTACGAAATGCTGATTTTAAGACGAAGAATCGTTATACATTAAGCCATGTCAACATCAACTTTTTTGTTAGTAGTTGGCCTACTTTAAAACATCTCCTTATACCCATGGCATGCTCTTGCGTTTCTAATCAACTGGGAGAACATACACCACTGTAAAGCAGCGGGTTTGAGGTGATAGTGGTAT
>CAJDSM010027285.1:3628-13753 GCA_903981925.1 Ostrea lurida | reverse complement strand
GCTAGTTTCATTCTGGTTCCTAAATCCCCTTGTTCTAAATTCTTGTTTGTCAAATCGGAGATTTTATGATTCGTACTCTTGTCAATTCCGTCGAAAATTTCATACACACATTCCGATAAATTACGACATCGATCTCTTTTAAGACCCATTTACCGTTTACACAAAACATACTGTGTAAACACTGATGTGTCGAAGGTTTTGGAAACCTGTGTGACGGACATAGGGAATATATCTTGTTCTGATTAACAATTCTAGACGTTCATATCTTACATATGCATGTTTTGACTTGCTGTGTAAACGGGCCTTTATATAGTTTAGTATTATTATGATTGTGTATTGTGAGAATGGAAATTCCTATATTTCTGTACTGTAACGTGTTACTGAGTTCTTTACAAGGATGGGGACATAATTTATCAATTTTCCTCTTACTGCTACTTGGGAGTATTTATTATTAAGCTGATCGCAATATAAATTTTAACTCTAATTTCTCTATCGTGAGCGTTAATTGTTTATACCGAGTTACTTTATCCGGTTTCTATACCGAGGGTAGTGTAGTACGTGGACTGGGTACCTGCAACCGTGTTCCCGCAACAGTTCCTTTTTTGCTAAGTACAGGGTATCTCACCTTATCCAGGAATAATGCACCAGTACTGCAATTCTTGAGCTCTTCCACTATGCTTTATTTATCTTTATTTCCCTACCCTAGTCTATTATCTTTATTTATTCTAATTGTTTTAACCTATTGCGTTCATTTCTTTTTTTTTCCTTCTTCTCTTCGCGCTTGAACACATCAGCTGACTGGACATAGCTTCACATGCATTTCTACTTTTTCTTTTGGCAATTGTTTTTTGGGTTTTTTTTTGTGTGTTCCTTTCATTTATGTGTCATATTCATTGTAGCAACCATCACCTTGTACATATTATAGGTACAATGTTTCCTCTCGAATAAAATTTACAATGTATAAATTTTGTTTTTGTAAAGGTGCTCGGTTAGATCTTTTGGTTCTCTACGGATATTTTCATTTCTTCGATTATTCAGCACAGTCTGATTGAACAATATTTTAGCTGGGTTACACCCACATCAGCAATACACATTGTATCAGAAAGCTTCGTAAAATATAAAGAAGTTTTACATTTAACACATTGCAAGTCAATTTAGGGACTACATCAAACGCCATACAAGATACTCCACTTGTCTTGACAAGACACTAGACATGAACTGAACAATATAAGTGTATTACAACGTCATTTATTTCTTTGGTTTTTGTTTACTAAATTTAATGTCATATTATTACACATCCAATATTGGTGTTTTTTGGTGACACTTTACTGGTGGGAAAAGGGGGGGGTTGGGTTCCAGACAGAGTTTCTGTAAGAGCCTGGCACGTGAATTAAGGAGGTTCACAAGGTGTGGCATGCAATGTTAGTCAAAGTTTGCTCTCTAAAGAGGAAAGCAAATCTATAATATATAGGAAAACCCGTAATTAAAATCATAAAAAAGTATGAAAGGGAATATGTCAACAACCAGAGCGTGTACACTTACGAAGAACATCTGTGACGGCATCCTTGAGGGCAGAAAGGGCATTCTGTCCGTGCCTGGGCCAGGGCAAGCTGAGGACTTGGCGCACGCAAATCTCCATAGCACCAGTGGTCACAGCGGTGTGGAAGCCAAGTGGCGGTCTGTTTCACAGTGTCACACACTCTCCGCTGGTACTACTGTGGTGTCACGAACAGTCATTCAGCTCAAAAAAACATACAATCTAAACACATAGAAAGTTCTTAAATTTCCGTCCTTTTATAATTTGGTTGTTCTCACTGGTTGGAGAGCTGAACCATGGGGTTGGAAGAAGGTGGCTGAGATTTTGTCCGACTTGTCCAGCGTCGGTGAGCCGTTTCGTTTTGCTCCGGGGTGGAGCGCAAAGGACCTTTCCGAAGAGTTGAGTAAAGATCGGACAAAGCTCGGCTTGAGTTTGTTGGCGACCGTGTGGTGGGCAGCTGTGTGATTTTTCCCACGATTAATAGATTTTAAACAATTAAGAAAAACAATTCGAGATAACAAATATAACGAGTAAGGTTGAGTGTGTATGTTTTGCGATTGGTGGAAGAATTTAACTCAAAAGTTTAAGACGATGTTGAGAGAGATATTAGGAGCATTTTACTGTTCATGTATTATCTTAAATCCAAACTACTGACCAACAACTTGGTCGACCTTTTGCACGAGCTGAGAGGCGGGGAGGTGGGTAAGTTGGGAAGACAGAGCCTTGAGCTGGTTCAGAGCCTCGGTATAAACTCCATTCAGGTTGTCCATTTTCTGTTGAACGATGTTCAGCTGCATCAGTCAGAAGGTTTGACCTGCTGGAGGAGCTCTCTGTCGGCATGGGCAAATAGAAGAGAAAATAGAAGTATTTCTATTTGATTTTTAAAGCTTGTATACGTAGTTGTTAGACTGTGAAGCAAAACGTAAGAGTATACGTACGATAGGGATCTCTTGGTACCATCTGTGGATGTGGTGCTGGAGCTGAGAGCGTTCATGGTTCCCATCAGGAGACCTTAATATAAACACGAACTTTTTCATTCGACGCGGCAGCTGAGATACATGTGTTAACGTACAGATTACTAGTATACTCATGTTAAAGTGTTCAATCAGTTTCTTCAAGTTGAGCTTTTCCAAATATTTTATCAATACGTTTACGCTCATTTAGATAGACATGAAGGTACATGTATGATAATATAAATGACCACCACCCATGCAACACAGAAAGCTCACTTCGTAAAGCTTGTGAGGCTAACTGGGACCGTCCCTAGTAAGTTTCTGACCAACAACCTTAGCCTGGAAGTGTGAACTGTAGTTGTGGGGGCGGAACCAAGATTGATAAATGCTTTCTTAAGCTCATTTGAAAAGATGGCTCGGCACCAAGCTAATACACACAATGCAATCTTCATTTTGCAATTTTAATATCATCGCTCTTTTTGATATAGAAATATTGTACTATTACATATAAACGTTGTTAATAAGGAAGTAAACGAAATACCCCTTCCCTGTATTACTATGTAGTACAAAATGTCATTAACTTCTATGACTTACAAGAAACCATGGCATTAAAGGTGCAAAAACTGTGGCCCCCACGAACGAAATTAACGACAATCAATATTTTCGGGAGAAAAAACACCACATAGCAACTTCACAACACAAAACTAATAAAACACATGCAGCAAAGGCTAAAAGCTTCTGGATTCGCTCACTTTGTAAAGCTGTGAAGAGCAAGTGCATTTCCTTTTTTCAGCTGCAGTATTTAAGAGATTTTGTCCAACAACCTTAGCTTGGTCACCAAAAGCATGTGCAGTGTTGTCAAAGCGGAACCAATATGCTAAAAGCACCCTTCAAATCATCGAGGAAACTCCCCTGACTGGCAGCAGCCAAGGCACAATACTAAGACTATCGCAATCTTCATTTCTTTGCAACACATCAAAACATTCATGGTAGGTTTCATATTTCGATTCATATACATTAGAGTAAACTAATTACACGGGTTTCTTGGAAGGACTATGTACATGTATCTTGTTTGGGCCTAATTATCTCCCCTATGACTTTTAATTAGTTTATTTTGATGAAAAGCATATGTACAATTACCTTATCATAGGCATTTATAGAAAATTCCTCGCATAAACTATCATAGAAATTCGACTTTTATAGATTTTTAAAATGTTGATCAAAAGGTGCTTATTTTCCGTGGTGTTAAAGAATTCAATAACAAAGCTTTTGTTGATAGGACAGAATATCCATTGTTTCATTTCAGAAGGAATAGTGCGAAAGTGGTAGTTTGCACGTCCCGATCGAGAATTTTGTTTGACTCATATAGACAAGTCACCACCGTACATTTTGACCTTCGCAGGGTTGGTTAAGTCCCCAGCAGTGAGGGTTCTTTATCGTTCTAACTCCTACAAGACCCCCGTGTTCAAAGTCTCAAAAATGATCCTTAGTTCTTACTTGCTGGCGAAGGTGTGACTCATCGGGATCGAGAACTTCCGGTTGCGACACGAGCATACTCCACCAATAGGCTGTCACGACCGATCCGAAATTTGTATATTAAAAAATATTACACACATCGGAAAATATACTTGAAAATAGTTCACATAAATTTCTTTGACGATCCACACTACGCTATACAATAAATGCAACAGACAGTTTTTGATTTCACGCAGTTTAATTTGTGCTTATTATAGTAAAAACCATGAAATTAAAAGAATTTCACTGAATATTCCTTAACCAAAAAATTATATAATTAGGCATAAAAACCATAAGTTTTAAAAATTACAGCCATAAAACATATTTAGTCAGGAACTTGTGAAGATAACCAAGGGCAACTTTATTAGTACTGATGAAATAAGACAATGAAAAAGACAGACAAAATACTAGTAGCCAACGAACAATGCTTTCCCCCTTTTTTCAGGTGATGTTTTTACTTTTTACACTAATCCGAAGGTTATTTAAAGCGCATTCACAAAGCATCGAAACATACCGGCTGCAAGCACACAATTCCCGCAAAATATTTGCTTAAAGCATATAAAGCGTAATATTTAGAATGTTTTATTTTATATCATTGCTTTTAAACAAAAAAAGTAAGAAACAAATATGCAAACATTAAAAAAGCTTGTCTCTTACCACAAATTCTAAGCAAGTTAACATCGTTTGTCATTTGATTTAATCAAACACTTGCAAAATAAACGTAATATCAATTATAAAAAGCCCGTTAAGGATCGACTATAAGAAAGCATGAGAACCATTGCCTGTATGCAAAACGCTTAGTCTGTGCGCTAGAGAAACAAGTCATCAGCTACATCATTGCAATTCCCTCTACCTGCTGCAGTGAATCACTTGCAAAGTAAAAAGACAGATTAATGGCAAAGCTTGGCGCAAAAGTAGGTCATAAAAGCTTTAGGCGGCGAATAAGCAGCGCAGGGGAAGTCCTGGGCCCTCACTCTGTAGAGCCTGAGAAGCCAGTTGTTTTCCTTGCTCTGTTGCTGTAGTCAGAAGGTTCTGTCCCACAACCTTGGCCTGGTCTCCAACAGCATGGGCGGTGTTTGTGAGAGCGTGTCCAACGTTAGAGAAGGCATTTTTAAGATCGTCTAGAAAGTTGGCCTGACTACCAGCAGTTAAACACAACAGTAGAACAACAGCGAACTTCATCGTTCTGAAGACAAAATGTCAGATTTCTTTTTTTGAAATACAATATTAACAAACCTTTATTTAAAAACAAATATTTCATTCACTGATTACATGTTTCTTGAAGCCCATTTGCCATTACCAATATTTGCCATCAAGTCTTCATGTCATAGGTGCATTATTTAGCCTTTAAAATTGGGATTCCCTTTTCAGTAGTTACATTGTATTTGTTGTTCTCAGTTCCCGGTCTGTGTATGTCAGAAATACTTTTAAGTTTCTTTATTTTCTATAGAGAATTACAAACACCATTTTTACGACAACCATAGAAGGTAATGCATGTAAACTAAACGATGCACTTTCAAGAATGGGACTCAGCGCTCCACGGCAAATTTACTTCGACCTATTTAATATGACCGTTACGTTATCTTTTATGACGCCAGTTCGTTTCTGGAATTTACACTTATGTACTGTTTATTATCTCTTTTATTCCATTTCACGAAAAAATGAAATTTCTATAATTCTGTTTCATTCCTTTCCGATATTAATTTGTATATGAAGAAAATTAATCCATCCTCAGTTGATCCATGTTCATTGATTATAAGTGAAGTTTCATTTGCCGAGTTTGAATATTTCGGACCGAAACATTCAACTTGTGCCCTCATGATGGATCTGTTAAAATTCCAGGGAGCTGGGTTCTTTCAACGATATACATGTACTGACTATAAACATCGGACAAAATGTCCCAACCATTGGACAGTTATTTTCAATTTTCGTGCAATTGTATCTGTATATTGTTATAAAAATATGTCCATCTATAATTGATCTGCATGCATACAAAGTCACAGGGGGAAAATGGAATTTTTCATCAGTAATAGCTATAGGGAAGGTTTTCCACATACGCTGTAGACATTCAGATGTAGAAATTTAGAGTTACAATTCGTGATTTTAGTGTATTTCGTCATGTTACATCAAAGCACGGTTACTTACATTTCAGTAAATCCTCCGATATGAACAGACGGTATGGCAGACCCCCTGTAATTCTTAGTTTATATACCAAAATTGTACATCTGCTAAAGTTCTCATCATGATCGTACGATGGAAACCCTCAAGGAAGACCGATAATATTTCAAGTCCCATCATCGGAAAATAAATCTTGAACTGAATAATGGAACATTGCTCTGAAGCCAATTTGCAAAGAAATGTGTTTTTGCCTTTATATTTTACCATATCAGTTGTTGAAGAAAATATTTTGTAGTAATTATGTACAGAACTCTTTTAACTATAGTGTTCAGCTTTTTTCAATCTAAGGGCACATAAAGTGAGCACTTTATTGTTTGGTCCAATATCAGTGGCGTACCAGACCGAAACTGATGCGCAGGTCTGACGGACAGAAGGTACTAGTATGGGAGCCGCCCTAAGACCCTGGTGAGTCTAGGAAAAAGCCTTGTGGTGGGGCCCTGGGGGCGAAACTCCCAAATTTCGGGATTCTGACTATCTAAACATCCGTAAACCATTGCATTAAATGAAGAAAACATGCATTCAACCAGTTTTTAATCATGTATAGACAACGGTCAAATTCAAAGTGAAAACCCCACCTGATAATAAGAAAGGAATGCCGGTAACTCAATGGTGAATCTAACGTGTTTGAAAGACTGAATTATTTTCCCGACTGTGCTCTCTTACATTTGGTATTGGAGTCGCCGAGCTTTCTTGTTAACCACCTCTGAAATACTAGCGTCATCTTTCTCACAGATTTTGAATTTCCAAGGAAAATGAAATTCTTAAACTCATTAAATTAATTCAATATTCAACTATTTTCTTTTGATTATAGGACATGGTATATGTTCCTTGGAGACTAGTATTGAATATTGTCATATGCCCGAACGACATGCATTTGTTTGATAACTTTGGAATATCACATACTCTCAAGTCAATGGTAACTAATGAGTCAAACTCATTTCCGAGCTTAAGTTGTACAATTTATTCTAATTTACTGTATATTCAGAAATTTACAATTTGTTGTCCACAGCGACAGCAACCTATTTCTCTCAGTTTCCCTAGTTTAAAGAAAACAAGCTTGCAGTCACAGGAGCCAAAATGAAAGTGTGTGTCTAAATTATCCTCAGAATCCATAATATATTGCATCTTGAGATGAAAGACAATAAAAGATGATTATTGATCATATTCCTTTTTACCTGCAGAGGATTTGGTGTAAGACAATAATAAAAGCAACATATTCGGATACTCTTTTGACAATCTTTTTGTATAATCGGAAACTCAACTTACATGTAGAAAGTGAACACTCAATCGACTGGGAGATCTCAGTAATATTCAATATTTAACCAAAAAAAAAGAAGTCCTGAATTAACTAATGATAATAGAAATGTCATTATTTTAAAATCACTAATTCATGAGGATTTGGGGGTGGTGGGGTGGTGGTGATGTGCATGCCTGAACATGCAAGTATACATATACATGGTGGGTACGCCACTGAATATCAGGTATACCTAATCCGCCATTCTAGACACGACCAATTATGGTGCTTCTTTCAGTTTAACTCCATATGAAATTGATTATCCATTTAGAGATTTTTTTCATATCTAATTTCCATCTGGATATTTCAAAATATTTATTACACATGCAAGATTTGTTAGCGCTAATGAATTTATTACAAATATTGCAATGTTATTCATGACAATTTAAATATCAATATGTATCATTGTATGAAAAAAAGACGAAAACGCACAGCTGATTAATCCACTAAATCCTTAAAGAAGCCAGAATGAAGAGTAGACAACCCCCCTCCCGAACTTACCAGATGTGGGACCAGGCCCTGGGATGATGAAACAAACTTAGACTTAAGTCAAAATTTCAGACACCTGCAAACTGATCTCAAACTCTTAATTTGCATGCACTCTAAGTCTGACTTAACAGTACTGAATAACAATTTTATTTTGGAATGATTGACTTCAGAATCATTTTATTGCAATATTCAAATTTTGACTTAAGCTTAAAATGTGTCATGATGCCTAAGAATAATATTAGTAATCCCCTACTGACCGGTCATATCAACGGTGAGTCCTATACTAGTACATGTCCATGTACATGTATCGTGATTGGTAAAAGAAGTAATACGCTGTATGTAAACTTACACCCAACACTTGGTATTGAAAATGTCGGACAGAATTCGAGCAAATGGCAGACTGTATTTGTTATAACGACCATAGAATGTGCGAAATGCTGACTTTATACCAGACTGTTAAAACCCCTGTAATACCAACAAATCATACGCAGAACACGATCTTGTGTGTCGAATCAACACCATATACGGATAATAATGATATATGAATATGGGACGTNCGATCTTGTGTGTCGAATCAACACCATATACAGTTAATAATGATATATTAATATGGGACGTTGACGATGGAGAAGCTATGTCATAAAGCTGAGTTGTTAGTTCGCCGCTAATATCATCGTTCAATAAAATATCCAAATGTGAAGCAGATATGGAAGATTCTGTGGCGTCTTTTATTTCAAATTTACTGGGATACAACAAATCAACATACTAGAGAAATTAAGCATCATCAATAAATAAAACGACGTTGATAATATGTTTTCTAATTGTTGAGTTGAAGACGACAGCAAGAAAGTTTACCTCATGTAGAAGTTTTTGTATATAATTTTGCTTCGTAAGAATATAAAATCAGGTCAAATAATAATTAAGGAGCACAATTCATACCCATTGGAACGCCACCAGACTGTATCATGATATCTTTTTATCAAGTTTTACAACAACACACTACATAAATTCAGAGACATTGTACCGAACCGTTCGTACAGACCTATGCCCTCGATTTCAAAGTGTGGGTATTGTTTCAAAAGCTTGTTTAAAAGATTGTAACTATGTTTTACAGATTCAATGTATATTTTTTACTTTATACTACGTATGATCCCTTAACTTGTACTAGCATACTGATCCTGTCTTCGCTTTTGTCGGAAGTCCGTGTTGCCCTACCCTCGATTTTGTATACATGTTGATTGGAACTATGATTACGTTTAACACATTGTTTACTTCGCCATTTTATATACTTATATTTTCATTTATTCCAACAGGCAGAACTTTGGTGACAAAAAGATGGGCTGATATTGGACTTCCCTGTTTAAATCCTCTTTGTGTGTTTTTTCTTTAATTAAAAAAAAATCCACTTTTTAAAAAGGTGTTTAGAAATCTAAACTAATAAGACTCCTTCTTTGCTGCAACTTTCACAATTGTAAATTAGATGTTTGTGATTTCAAGAATTATGCCCCTATTGTAAAAAACACCAAAGTCTGAGGTCAAAACATTTTTAAAATTGTACTAATATTATTGCAATCTTCATATTATCGCAAGGAATACACATGCTAAATAATTAAAGCCCTAGCACTAAGTTTTAAAGTTATTGCCAATGCTAAAGCTTTTCAAAAGGACGTCAAACTCCAAGGCAAAAGTCAGAAGGTCAAAAATGTTGGCATCAAAGGAAATGTCTTGTCACAAGGAATACACATGTGAAATATGAAAGCCCTATCACCTTCAACACAAAAGGTATGTCCAACGTTTAATTTTTTCCCGATACATGNACACATGTGAAATATGAAAGCCCTATCACCACCAACACAAAAGGTATGTCCCACGTTTAATTTTGTCCCGATATAACAAAAATTATATGCCCCCGAATACCCGATTACGGGGACATGAATACATCAAATATAAAAAGCGCACTTACGTCTATAAAGCAATCTTTTCTATACACTGTTTATTTCTTATTTGCTTGTAAACAATTTACCTTAATTGTCGGTGTCAATATAGACCTTCACATGCATTGTCTACTTTTTTCTTTTGCCGATTTGTTTTTGGGTTTTTTTTGTGTGTACTCCTTTCATTTATGTCATATCATTGTAGCACCATACCTATGTACATAT
>CAJDSM010027281.1:806-11416 GCA_903981925.1 Ostrea lurida | reverse complement strand
TTTTCCAGTATTGTTGACCTATTTATGTTTACAGGATTGTTGACCTGTTTATGTTTACAGGATTGTTGACCTGTTTATGTTTACAGGATTGTTGACCTGTTTATGTTTACAGGATTATTGACCTGTTTATGTTTACAGGATGGGAAGGAGCACCCCTCTCGTACAGTTCTGGAAAACATCGTCCAACACTTCCAGACACTGTTTGACGTTCCGTCGGTGTCGGGAGTATTTCCCAGAATGAACGATATTTACACCAAACTCGGAGAGGTCCACAATGTACTCAACACACTGCGCAATCTCCTGGGACTTTGTAAGAGCAATATATTCTACATCTACGATGAATGTTTTTATTTGTTTCACTCAAATGATTGATTGATATGTTGTTTAACTTTCCTCCCGAGTACATTTCACTCATATGGAGATGTCACCATTGCCAGTGAAGGGCTGCAAAATTTAGGTCTATGCTAAGCACTTACAGCATTTAAGCAGGGAGGGATCTTTATCGTGCCATATTAACTGCTGTGACACGGGGCCTAGCTTTTTGCAGTCTAATCCGAAGGACTGGCCTATATAACCGCCTCTTACAACAAGCAAGGGGTACTAGGGTCCTATTTTAACCCGAATCCCCACAGGGGTCACTCAAATAGGGTTTTAACCTGAGACAAGACAACAATAGGGTTTTACCCGAGATGGGACCACTATAGGGGTTTATGAGAGACAGGTTTCATACCAGTTGTTAGACCGTTCTTTATACACTAATTTTGACTACGGATTACTCTGTTTACCTGATCAAGTTAAAGGGCTCATGGCAGTTGTGACCGGTCAACTGGGGATGTTTACTCCTCCTAGGCACCTGATCCCACCTCTGGTATATCCAGGGGTCTGTGTTTGCCTAACTTTTAATTTGTATCCATTTAGGATTTATGAGATTGATCATTGTTTGTTATCTTCACCTTTTCATGGTGTACTCAAATCCAAGGTACATTATGTAAAACAGGTTTTTGATATTTATTTCCATTTACTGGTATTAAATACTTAATTTTTCCCTCGTTTTGACCAGACCCAGATTCTAAATCCGCTGAAATTGTGGATGCTGTTGGACACCTTTGTCAATCTCACCAAAACACTACCGCCAAGCAGCTGAAATCTCTCCTACAGACAGAGGACCTGGAGGGGTGAGTGCTGTTATCCTCACTGAGTCATGTGACTTGTGGTCAGGCATATTTTCTAATTACTACATGATAACGTAAACAAAGGATTCTATGATTTTCTCCGTCATTATGGGATGTGTAACTATTTTGAGGAAGTTAGAGATGTGATCACACAACATGGTTTGAAAATCAGCATAAATATCGAAATCATTTTTATGCCCCCGCCATAAAATGGTCGGGGGCACATAGTGTTATCCTGCTCCGTCATTCTGTCATCATTTGGTTTCCGTTCATTAACTCTGCAACGGTTGCACACATTCAACTCAAATTTGGTATATGGATATGTCACAGGAATATGCAGGTCAAGTTCGAAGTTGGTCATGGTCCGATGATTTTTGAGAGAGTTAGCCCTCTTGAACTTAGAAAAAAAATCAGACATTTTTCGTTTCTGTTCATTATCTCTGCAACGGTTGCACACATTCAACTCAAATTTGGTATATATTTAATGGATACGTCACAGTTCATGCATTTGAAAACTTTCAATTTGACCGTTATGAATTTCCTTCATTAGACTTCACTGTAGGCGGGGGCATTTGTGTCGCACCGACACATCTATTTTTTTTTATGCCCCCGCCATAAAATGGCCGGGGGCATATAGTGTTACCCTGTTCCGTCATTCCGTCATCATTTGGTTTCCGTTCATTATCTCTGCAACGGTTGCACACATTCAACTCAAATTTGGTATATGGATACGTCACAGGAATATGCAGGTCAAGTTCGAAGTTGGTCATGGTCCGATGATTTTTGACAGAGTTAACTCCCTTGAACTTAGAAAATAAATCAGAAATTTTTCGTTTCCATTCATTATCTCTGCAACGGTTGCACACATTCAACTCAAATTTGGTATATGGATACGTCACAGGAATATGCAGGTCAAGATCGAAGTTGGTCATGGTCCGATGATTTTTGACAGAGTTACCCTCTTGAACTTAGAAAAAAATCAGAAATTTTTCGTTTCCGTTCATTATCTCTGCAACGGTTGTACACATTCAACTCTAATTTGGTATATGGATACGTCACAGGAATATGCAGGTTAAGTTCGAAGTTGGTCATGGTCCGATGAATTTTGACAGAGTTAGCCCTCTTGAACTTACAAAAAAAATCAGAAATTTTTCGTTTCCGTTCATTTCTCTGCAACGGTTGCACACATTCAACTCAAATTTAGTATATGGATATGTCACAGGAATATGCAGGTCAAGTTCGAAGTTGGTCATGGTCCGATGATTTTTGACAGAGTTAGCCCTCTGAACTTAGAAAAAAATCAGAAATTTTTCGTTTCCGTTCATTATCTCTGCAACGGTTGCACACATTCAACTCTAATTTGGTATATGGATACGTCACAGGAATATGCAGGTTAAGTTCGAAGTTGGTCATGGTCCGATGATTTTTGACAGAGTTAGCCCTCTTGAACTTTCAAACAAAATCAGAAATTTTTCGTTTCCGTTCATTATCTCTGCAACGGTTGCACACATTCAACTCAAATTTGGTATATGGATATGTCACAGGAATATGCAGGTCAAGTTCGAAGTTGGTCATGGTCCGATGATTTTTGACAGAGTTAGCTCCCTTGAACTTAGAAAAAAATCAGAAATTTTTCATTTCCGTTCATTATCTCTGCAACGGTTGCACACATTCAACTCAAATTTGATATATGGATACGCCACAGTTCATGCATTTGAAAAATTTCAATTTCACCCTTACGAATTTCCTTCATTAGACTTCACTGTAGGCGGGGGCATTCGTGCGCAGCCGACACATCTAGTTTTAAAAAGGAATGTGTGTGCATGCATAGCTTTAATAGCAAAACACCAGAGATGTTCTATTTGGCTTCATAGTAAGCTAGAGAAATGAAATCTGTTCATTATGAATGGTAATTTATTATGTTTCCATCATCGATTTTATTTCAGGGTAATACGACGTCTAGAAGAACATAGTGATTTCTTCCCAGCATTTCAGGAAATCGTCAGAAAACTGTTCGAAATTTTAGGTAAATTTATTAGTTAAATAACTTTTTTAATGCATGATGAGATACCTGGGTATGTCAATAGTAATACTTTATATTGGTACACTATTCAGAATTGGTTATAGTTCTTTATAGAGATGGATTTTTCTTATGTTTACTCAATGCATCGAGATCTGATAATTTGTAAGCAACAACTGGATGTGTATTATACATGGAGAACCTTGAATGAGTGCTTATGGCATATGTAATTTATGAAATGAGTTATCGGATTTAATATTTCCCAAACCTTGGCGAGGGAAATGTTTAAATCCGGTAACAAATTTCATAAGTTTCATATGCCATAAGCACAAGTTTAAGATTCTATTTATCACACAACTATCATTAAATGCTCAATTTGGTTTACATTCTATTTCACTACCCAAATTTTTCGCTTTTTTATCGTCAATTTGTTTGTGACATTGTCTGCAATGTCAAAGTTTGAAGAAGCTTGAAATTTCTGTTACACTCGGTCTTATTTTCACTTCATAAAAGACGCAAAATTGCAAAATCCTCTTGGAACAACCTTGGTGACAAAATGTCTTTTACCATCAATGCTAGCAGTTTCAAGGATGATATGCTGTTTTCTATGATTGATTGACCAACCTAATTTGCATTTTTATGAACCTGAGCTACGAGTTCATATCATATTTCTGAACCCGCATTATGAACCAGGAAACAGTACGGTTGTGTGATAAATTAGTTTAATACACAGAGAAATGGCTGTCATGGTTCTTGGTTAAGTTCATCATCACAATCTTTCCATATCAGAGGACCTTGAAATGGCATAAACTACATGTAGAGCATGCTAAAATTGTATATAAGTGATTTATTCCAAATTTTGTCCTGATAATTCCAACATGAAATAAAGTAAGGGGTACCAGTAATCTTGGTTGAGATTCAGCCCGGCTTGATATATAGACTGATGCTTTTCTGTCCAAATATTTAGCCAAGTTGAAACTCCACAGAGATTAGGGTACTTACCATATGATGTTATGATTGAGAGAAAACAATTTTTTCCTTAATGTAAGAGGTAGGACATCTAAAATTGCCCAAGAACAGATAAAAGGTCAAAATATCATAAAAATTTACCATCCTCTGTTAGTTTTGAATTTTTTTTTATTTTTCCCTTGCTGTGATTTTGTTCAACACAATGTGAAATTCTTTCAATGGCGAGAATGAAGTATCATAATTAAAGAAAATGTATATGCAGATCTTTTCTAACTCTAGCAGCAGAACTGTAGCTCTCTGAAAAAATATTGGGACTGAACTGTCCCAATATTTTTTCAGAGAGCTACAGTTCTGCAGCTATTCTAACTCTGAATAATGACAATAATTCATATCTTTAAAAAATGTGAAGTTCAAAACTCTATTACAATATGAGGTGATATTATGCAAAATTAAAGGGGAAGATTATAATAGCCTTAGTAGGACAGATCTACATGTATGTAATTTTCAAAAGTTTGTACATGTAATTTTCTATACCAGTTTGTACATTACTTCCAGATATCCAAAGAATGGACCAGATTATACCTGCAGTACGCGCCCTTAAGCTGTTAGCAGGTTGATCTACCGAGAATCTCTAGTACTGCTGTTCATCAATTAGTCATGCAAACCACATCGACACAAAAAGCCGAAACTTCCATCCAGATATGCCAGGAAACCAGTTTTTTGGTGCCATATATTTTATGTGAGCTGTCCGTTCAGTGCACATTTAATTTCAATTACTGTATGCATTTGACAGATGTTACTGTATTTATCGTACGTCACTGCCCGACCTTTAACATTTTATTATACAATGGTCAATGACAGCCCTGTTCTCAGGTCGTGATATACGAGGTATGAGGTGTCTTAGAATAAGATCAAATTTATGTCGTGACTAATAGGTGTATTATAAATTCAAAAGACTGTATTTTTGACTAGGATGTTTCTTGTTAAGAACAGATGATTGTATTTATTTAACTCTTAACCTCTAGAGACCCAGAAATGTATGTCAGCTGATTTTTTGGGGGGTGGGGGGTTGGGTTTGGATTTTTGGGTGGTTTTTTTATATTTACTGATTACAGCAGAAAATTAATGTTCATGATGTAACTTTTTTTTATTAAAGCCTCTGAATCAATCCACTGTTACGAGAATTTGTAAGACTACACTACACATTCATTGACTGATGTAAAGGGCAACATATGTTATGTTGGACCTGAGGACCAAATGTTGCTTGAGGCCATATGCAATAGGCAACATTTTGGTCTGATGATCCAACAATATGTATTGCCAAAGACCCAGTCAATAAATGTTTTGTTACACCCTTGTAAATTTACATCCCTCAATAAAAACTTGGTTTACTGTCGAAAAACGTCTAAGTGGTGGGTCCAGGTTTTTCTCTTGACATTTTGCACCAAAATCCACTCAGCTACCTTGATGACATTCAGAATTCTTGAAATCTTTTTCTGTGGTATATCGGACATTTTCAGATTTTTATTTGTTCGAATTATGAAATGCACTGTGAACTATTCTGGTTCAAGGAAAATATGATTAATCAAATTTTTTTGTTTGTCTATAATTGAAAAAAAAATTTGGACTGGTAAATTTTAAGAACACAGGACATTTTTTGTGTTATTGCTGTCTCAGTCATTCATAAAGTTTTCCCATGACCAGTGAACATATAAGATTCCATTTGTCATTGTCACTAACTTAAATGTAAGCATTACAGTTTTAAAGAGGCAGAAATGGACATTAACAAGCTGGGTTTTGGCATCTTGTTTGTGATCCACTACATTTAGAGAAATATAGAGGATCGCAGATGTTAAATGTGGAAGGTGGGTTTGAATGAATAAACATATGTCACAGATAATAAGGAATGTTGGAACTAATATTTCGTCTTTGATTTCGTCATGGTTTTAATTTTTAGTATGACCCATGAAATTTCATTTTCTGCAATAAGTTGGACAACTTTTCAGTAAATAAGCACACTATATGTATCAGATATATCAAGTTCAGGCTTTAAGCATCATTTTTGGAAGTGAAGGGGGGGGGATAAAGTTAAATAAGGTGTCTGAAAATTCTTCTTTCACAAATAGTTCTACCCAAACCCCAATGTCAATATTAGAATATCAAGGAGAAGGGGGGGGGGGGGGGGAGGGGGGGGGGGGTAGTTCAGCAGTATACTAAGTACTTGAGCTGAAATCCCGCAGTTCGACCTTGATGTTTTTGTATCAGAAAGGAATCTTCTTCAGCCATCACTAATTTGTATACAAGAGTTGTGAAATGAAGCATAATGCTGCAACTTTTTCGGAAGAGTTCCAAACTTTTTTAGTTCTGATATTCCATATTATGAGTTAACTTGAATACCAGCAAATGTAAACATGATACCTGAATACATGATAACATCAAATGGTCCATAACGAACTCAGTGTTGGACTGACCAGTCCAGAATTTGGTTTTCAGTAAACTATGCAGGTAGTCCAATTACACGCCCTGGGTGTGCTGGACCCTTTTTGTTGTGTGTAGATTTATAAGAGTATAACATGTCACTTTATTTATAAGGATATGATGTGACACTTTTATGTGTTGGATGTTGCGAGGGAAGACATTTCTAGAATAGTCTGCTTCATATGGATAGGTCTACTCATTGTAAATATTAACACCTGTGATAGAATTGTTAATTGTGTTGTATATATGCTGATATATGTATACATAAATCCTAACAACTATACTAGCCAGTGTTTGTGCTATTTGACAGGGATCCTGTTTCTGATTGTGACGAATTTTGAATAACAATTCTGGTATATTCTATTGATAACAAGAATGAAGAATGTGTAAAACGTCTCTTCATACTGAAACCAAAGGTCGTACATGTATTCGCAAAGTATTAAATGTGACAGTTATTAAACATTCTCCGAATTTTGTAAAATTCGATGATTTTCATACTGAAATATCCAATAACAAACTTAACTCATGAACTGATATATGACATCACTAAGTTAGTGGGTTTAGCACATTCCTGAAAGTTATGTCTAGGAATCTTTGAATCAAATCAATCCTCATATATTTGCAACATTGAAATAAAAATTTTTTAAAAAGATATCTCTATTTCATCATGGTTTTCACACATGGCTTGCACACTTTCGGAAGCCAAAGAGCATGTCAAACTACTAAATTGTGGCTAACTTTTAAAGAAAACATAGGAGGACCATCCACTTGTGTATAGTGTAAATTGTAAGTTCCGAACAAAAATTGCTAAAATTACAAACTAGAAGATACCCACTTATTGTGATATATTCAATGATGAAAGATGGATCATATGAACAATAACATTTTTTTTTTTTTTTTTTTACACAATTACTGATGCTGTGGACCTTGATGATATTTTCTGTGGGGTCGACAGCATTGTAAAATATCACTTTATCCCGTTACCTGAAAGTGCCGGATTTTGTCTCCACCTGAACAAAGTCACAGGAGGAATGTTTTTTAAAACTATGGTATATAGTCATAACTGACAAAAGTAACAGAGTATTTGATAAATATTTTTACGATGTGATGAGCCACCTTCAGGAAAACATGAGAAAATCATTTTCTGTCCGTTATTTGATCCATTATCCCAACTTCATTTAATATGTCATCATTCACCTTATCAACAGAGTTATGTGAAAATGTTATTCTCATAAATCAAAGAAGTGGAAGTATGTAGAACTGAAATAATTATCACTATATACAAAAATCATTAAAATTTGTCTTATTCCTTATGCAACAAAGTTGCTGGGGTATACAGTTTTTGACCTGTCCATCCATCCATGTGTCATAGCATGTTGTCGCTTTCCGAGGTGGTTAGTAATAGTAAAATCTTAGGTGGGATAGATTTTTAGAGACATCCGTCAAGGGGGACCACTTTTGTGTATAGGATATTGCTGCCTCGATAGCGCTTTACATTTTTTGATGAATTTCCAGGAGACTTATATTTGATTTTTGTGTATAGCATGTTATTGCCTAGATAGCACTTTCTTTTGTTGATGGATTTCCAGGAAACTGGAAAGTTGTGAGTATAATAGTAGAAAGCTGGGATGGGATTTGACATTCAGGGGTCAATGGTGATATAGTGGGGTATGTGGGCATGCCTACTAAAGTTCTCTAATTGAATTTGCCAGCATTTATTAGCTTTTTATTGCAAAAACCACGACACCCACTTGTGTATGTGTCAAAAGAATATAGCATACAAAATATCACATTTCGATGCATTCAGTATAGCTATGAGAAAAATACATCCTTAAAGCAATATTGGCTGTCATTTTGGTGACAGAAATTGTGGTTTGCCATTTCAATGATTGAAGGAAAAAAAACGAGGTTTATAAACTTTTGTTGTTGTGAAATTGTGGTTTGCCATTTCAATGATGGAGAGAAAAAAACAAGGTTTAAAAACTTTGTTATTGATATCTGTGACATAAAACCTATTAGCCTCTTTATGAAGAGAGCTTTCACATTATTGTCTTTTCAATACAAACAAGAGGTACTGTGAGCAATGCTCACTAAGGATACCCCCCACTTACCCCAATCTCCCGAAGGGTATTGTTAACTGTTCAAGAATTTGAAATGGAAATCATATTGCTACCTTTATGTCCAGAGAGCTTGACCTTTGGAACCCAAATTCAATAGGAAACATCTTTGACTCATGGACAGTTCATTTGTATGACATGGTGATTCTAGGTTGAAAGTATAATGCTCTACAGCCCAAAATCACATTGGTACTGTGCGGTTGACCTTTTGACCCTACATTCAATAGGGAAAATCTTTGTCCCATGAGTAGTCCATAGGTGTGTATGATATGGTAACTCTAGACCGCATAAATAATCCTCTAGAGCACAGTAATCATATTGCTACTTTGATGTCCAGTGTGCCTGACCTTTGACCTTTTGACCCAAATTTGATAGGTAACATCTTCGTCCCATGGGTAGTCTATATGCAGATTATGGTGAATGTAGGTGGAAATGATAACACTTTAGAGCCCGGAAACCATTTTGATATTTCATTGTCCAGTGTGCTTAGACCTTTTGACCCCAAATCAATAGGGAACATCTTCGTCCATAAGTAGTCCATATGTATGATATGGTGACTCTAGGTGGAAAGGATAACACTTTTAAGCGGAACCTTTTGCTACTTCATTGTTCAGTGTGCTTGACCTTTTGACCCCAAAATCGATAGGGACATCTTTGTCCCATGGGTAGTCTTATATGTGCATATGGTTCCTCTAGGTGGAAAGGATTACACTTTAGAGCCGGAAACGTTGCTAACTTCCATATTCCAGTGTGCTTGACCTTTTGACCCCAAATCGATAAGGGAACATCTTTGTCCATTGGTAGTCCATATGTGCAATATGGTTACTCTAGGTGGAAAGGATAACACTTTAGAGCCCGGAAACCATTGCTCTAAGACGGACGGACAGGAGAGATGGACGGACAACCCAATTCCAGTAAACCCCCCCCCCAACTTCGTTGCGGGGGGGGGGGGGGTTATAAAAATGTAAAAGTCAATGGAACCCTAATCTGTATTTTGATAGTCTTCGACTTGCATGGTTTTAATTTTCTTGATAATAATAGTTAAAGTTGCATACAAAACTATCATAAGAGCACATTTTTACAACAAAATGAAATTTTCATATTTAGAGCCAATATTGCTTGAAGTACTTTTATTATGTCAGCTGTCAATATCAACTTCCTCAGAACCACTGGGCTTGTTTCAACAAAACTTGGCACAAAGTATTATAGTGTAGCTGGAATACTGCATATTATTGAGTCACAATCCTAATACAGTCAAATGCAAATGAGATACAGATCTTGATAGGTTCAGGGTAGGAGGCCTGGACAGATGGACAAGGTTGTTCATGGTAGAGAACAGAAGGACAAGGTTGTCACATCATGGACAAGGTTGTTCATGGTGGACAGAAGAACAAGTTGTTTCACATTGGGGACAAGGTGTTTAATGGTGGACAGAAGACGACAAGGTTGTTCATGTGCAGATGGAACAAGGTTGTTCACATTGGACAGATGGACAAGGTTGTCATGGTGACAGAAAAGGACAAGGTTGTCATGGGAGAGCAGAAGAAAAGGTTGTTCTGGTGGAGCAAGAAGATGACAAGGTTGTTCACACTGGACAAGGTTGTTTATATGGTGGCAGAAGGAGACAAGTGTTTCATAGTGGACGATGTGACAGGTGTTCACTTTGCAGATGGACAGGTTGTTTATGGGGGACAGAAGGACAAGGTTGTTCATGCTGGACAGAAGGACAAGGTTGTTCATTATGGACAAGGTTGTTCATGGTGGACAGATAGACAAGGTTGTTCACACTGTTCAAGGTTGTTCACACTGGACAAGGTTGTTCACACTTGACAGTTGGACAAGGTTGTTCACACA
>CAJDSM010027279.1:11583-26417 GCA_903981925.1 Ostrea lurida | reverse complement strand
ACAAGGTAAACTACAGCAAGCGATAAACTGACAGGTAACTACAGCAGTATATACTGACAGCTAACTCCAGCCAGTATAAAACTAACAGGTAAAACTAACAGCAGTGATAGCCAATAATTGATGAGCAATACTAGGTAACTGTACAGCAGTCCGTAAGCAACCTAACCATGGTAATACGAGCATGCTGATGATATATAAAATCTGACAGGTACCCGTAAGCAGGAAACTCATATCAGCTAGTAGAGTTAGACAACTGCACAGGAGAGTATCTACATGGTCAGGTATAGAAGGCTGACAGCGCTAATAAACAACATGCAGTCGATTCAAAAACTGAACATGGTAATAAAACACCAGTACTATATAACTCCAGGCAGTATAGAAAACTGAAAGGACGTATTCTGACTGTATAAAAATATACTGACATGGTTACATTTAGGCATAGCAGTATAAAAACTTAATCGATGGTCACCAACCTAACAGCAGTGTGCAAACTCGACAGGTATTACCTACAGTGCAGTATAATAAGCAGGACAGGCTAAACTACATGCAGTATAAAACAGACAGGTAAGTACAGCAGATCAATACAAGACTCTAACGGTAACTACAGTCAGTTGCTATCAGCTGACAGGTAACTGACAAGTAGTAGTATTTAAACTGACAGGCGAACTACCAGCAGTATAACAAAAGGTACCGGTAACTTAACAGCCCGTAAACAACACTGAATCAGGGAACTACCGCCAAGTTAATAAAACTGAACAGGTAACTATCAAGCAGGTATATGATAAACTAACAGGTGTAACTGGTGGAAGTCATTCTTAATTTACGTGGTGTTGAATACTACATTTAGCCTGTTTATAGCCGTGCGTTCATTGGGGACTATAATTTTCTGTGGGTTGATATGTAAGCGAATCAGAGCGTTAATCTCTTATATAAATGATGATAAACGGCATTAATTAATATATTTTTTCGTGTCGGACATAAAGTTGTGCAGGTAGATGTAGACCACGAATAAAATCCACGAAACATCTTCGTCCCCACGAACACCAATGAATGACACATCACCAACAGTAACGTACAGCAGTAATACTAGATCTAATCAGTGTAACTTACAAGCGGTTACTAAAACTGGAAGCAGGTATACCTTGAACAGAGGAGATGAGTAGATGACAGATAACTCACAGACAGTAGACTTAACAGTGCAATGATAAGACAATGGACTAGGGGAACAACAAGCAGCTATTAAATTACAAAAAAGGCGAAGTCTAATCAATTAGATGTAAAAATCGTTTAATCAAAGAATCGCATAAGAAACATAGTACAGAGATTAAATCCGAGTGTAGGGCAACAACGGGACCATTCGACAAAAGCGAAGGTTAGGATCAGGTAAACCATGGAGGAGAATAAGCCATACCTCTGCTGACCGGTCCACTACACGCCCGTGCACCCTGTAGCTTCGGAACTATAAAGTAAACGGGAATTACCCGTAAAGTCAATCTCTAGTAAGAAAATGACAATCAACTAACAAAAGGGTATGGAAACAAACAAAGCAACACTACTGACTAGTGCTAATTTTGTAATCGCAAAACAAAGGTCATTAAAGCGAACCGTTAGAATTTAATTCGAAAAAGCATGACTTTAAACCGAGCACCTTTCTAACATTCTGGCCAGGCAAACAAACTTTTGTTTGTTTAAGAGTTGGAACCTCAAACGAACTTTAAAAAAAAAGTCTTCATACGGCACAAGCACTCAGCATCTGGCGTATCGAACCAACTTGGGAGATATACACACCCATAAGCATGTGATAGTGGTAGTATATCCTTATCATAGAAAGGGAAGTTGGACGATTGCAAAAGTTTAAAAGTCATCGACGCTCTTATTCAAATGGATGTAGTTATAGTCTGCCCAATCATGAGTCAAAATAAGTCTGGCGCCAATAGGGGGCAGCAATTGAGTGCTCATAAGGAATCTCTTATCCGGTTGTATTGGAAGACCTGGTCTCCCCTAAAAGTACCACCATTGAAAAAAGTACCTATCCTAATAAGACACTCCCAGCATGCTCTTACATGTACCTCTCAAGAGTAATCTGTGTGGTGCAATCAGGTTGTTTTTTTCTAACAAAATCATGTGTCTTGTTTCCCCAACGACTAGAAAAGTTCCCGTATCTTTTCGGGTGCCCGTTTTTTGTTTAAAAAGCAATTATCTATTAACTCTGAAATCTGGACAGGTAAACCTACAGCAGTCAATAAACGAGTGACCAAGATAAGCTTACAGCAGTATAGAAACCTTGAACAAGCTAAACTACATGCATAATAAACTGACAGGTACAAATTCGTAGACTACATGCAATATAACTATTGGCAGGTAACTACATGCAAGCACTGTTCTCACAACAGTTTATTCTGGAACATTTTTAATATTCTGTGTTCTACCTCGTTTCCGTGTATCCTATTCGTTAATCGTAATTCTATACACGAACTAATCTAGGTAGACTATTCATTGAAGTGTACCTTGCTAGACTAGGATTACCATGATGCGAGATATGAAAACGAGACTCGTCTGAGGGACGATATCCCCCCTCCCCCAGTAATTAACAGTATATGTAACTACATTGTACAATCTGCGTAATATATCGTCTTCGTGTTTTGCTTGTTCGGGTTTTGACCGAGTAGTATCGTATGCGTTTGTATCCTTCGGAACTTGAAACGGGATGAAACGGCCTACTATCTATTATTATATATAGGGAACCATAGGCGACCGGTACTCTTTTATTTAAAGGACGCTTTATTCGTAATTGGTCTAGAGACACTTATTAGGCAATCCGATGAAATAGTCCCTAAGAGACGATAGCCATCTAATGGTTGCTAATATAAGGTATCTAGGAAAGATACTATAAAGTAAATCGGTTTTTTTCTGTCCGAGATGGTATAAGGTGGCCCACTACATGCTGGGCAAAGTGATTGTCACCAAAGACAGACAGGAATTTTGGTTGAGTTGCAAATGACAATAATGAAAGTATACTTAAGTGATTAAGTATTAAAGTTATTATTTGCATGTGACGAAAAGTGTTGGATAATATCACATCGAAATTTGATATTACAGAATAGCTTAATCGAATTATTCAAACTCTTTGTCTAGCTTAAGATATAAAAATTATGAAGAACAAAGTGTTTCGTAGGATTGTATCCGGAACTCCGGAGGGCCTATTTGCGGGTTTCCCCAACCCACCTGCCTTTCCTCCTGAGGTTCTTGTGGCCGTTCTGTATCTACTCACTCTAAGGTTCAGGTTTTGCACAGACCTCCGTAAAACGCACATATGTTCACCAAAGTATGTAAAGTCGCCATCATTAGTGCACGTTGTGTTATAAGAAGCTTATACAGCCTTGTAATGTAGTTGGGCTACTTGAAGATCTATCACAACAATTATCATTCTATCAGACTGGGAGAGTTGGCTTGTGTTCGTTCCAAACAAACCGAGGACAGTAAATCTAACAAAACCCGAAAGTTTGTTTTACTCTTGGAGCAACAGTTAGGCTATCTAGTAATCAATAACAAGTGTATACTAGAGAAATAGAAATCTCTGTCAATTTGCAAAGAACCCCCCCACTCCACGTTACATTTACATACATGTACTACATGTAATATTGGTAGTTTACGGTAAAAGTACTTGTAAATTCTCAAAGGGTATTTTAATCCCCCCTTGTTTGTACTATGTATTGTTTACAGGATATCTGTGTATAGGTTAAATCCGGTATATCCACTAACTATAAGCGGCTGCACGACTTGTGCGCGTCCAGTTTTCAGTCTCCAGGTATGTGTGTGATTAACAACGCGTCTCGGCAAGATGATCATTGACACATTTTCAGCACACCATTTAGAAAAAGGATTAGAATTTGTTAAATGGTAGAGAGTAAGTTGCACTCTCCAGAAATCGGTTTAGGAATCTTGAGCCGCCGCGACTTTCAGCTGGGCCATCTAGGTGCTATTTTAATTATTGATGACATTCCATGTACATGTTATTATTTGTGGGCCGATAAGATATATTGGAAACATTATTGCCGCATTATTGTTAACTGTTTAACATTTTTTTTTTACAAAGTACATCTGTTAAAGAAAAAAATATGTTTTTGTACATATTTAACATTTAAAGCACGCTGTTGTGTATTTTGATTTGCATCAAATATCAATCTATTAACATGAATATTATTTAAGTGTAGTCCGGAAAATATAATATACACATATGAATAATCTTGTGTATGCTTAACTTAAAATATAGTGGCAGGACAGACAGACAATGGAAAAACACAAAGTCATAAACGAAGGAGGGTGAGAATAGAACTGCAGCCGAGGTGGACAATGTTGACCGTATGGGCCTAGACCAGCGGTCGAAGTTATCATGTTTATAACAATAGTAACAGTTATCGTAAGAATCACCACTACAATGCGTTACACAACTCTCTCCGTTTTTTATAATAGAAAGAAATGGAGTATAACCAAATAATTGAAAAAATTACGTTCTTTAAAACAAAATGGCTATACAAAAAATGGGTAAATGCAACTGAAAAATTCCATATAAATCGTGGAACACGGATCGCGAAATTATCCACCCCCTTATACAGAAAAGATAAAACATATGAAAGTTGTCATAAGAGGGTAAAGTACAACATCGATAAATTCCAAACTTAATATTGGTGACGGATACAATAGCCAGCCCTAAATATTAGCAGGAACATAATAAAGTTCATAGTCAGCAGTGCAATAGTCGACGCCGCCACAGTTCTTTCGCCGCTGTTCCCTTTCAGCAAGGTGACCCGGTGCAGATACATGTAGCAGTTGGGATGTGTGGCGTACAAGGTCACTACTCGTGGCGATGATCCTCCGCAATCGTGAGAGTAGGGAGAGTGTTTTAGACATTCCTGCCGATCTGGGCCGCTTCATGTATTCTCCAGATTTTGATCCAACGCCGTCCTCTACACCTCACGCTGTGACTCAAACCCAATAGTAGACAGTATGGTAACTGTCTCTTCTACTATTGGACCAATGCAAATCCCCAGATAACACAACGAGAGAAACGTACTTTACGTGATTGGAGTTCTAGTCATTATAGTTAACTTCCTGCAGATTCGTGCAGCAGCATTGAACATCCTATCCAATCCTATTGGACGAGTGTCCTGATCAAGAGGACGATGAATTTGGTCCGCTGCGGGCAAGAGTCAGCACCTGATATGCTAGAAACTTTTAGACTTGCATACTCACGACTGCTAACTGGAATCCTTCTACCTCTCTTACAACATATATCATTGGTGCAAGAACAACGTGTTTTTGATATTGCGCACAAACCTAATGGACCCTATCTTCCTAATTCTGAGGGCGAATGGATTGGCTGGGAGGTTTCCCCAAGGAGTACTTCTAACAGGTATAGGCCAACGGTATGAGTGCTTACGACTCTTATAAATCAACACAAAGCAATTCCTGATAGATAGTGTCCTATGAGTTACTAAACCATTTTGTCCCCATCATGCACTAAGTAAACTATCGGAATACTCGGTATTGATTTGGCAGGACTATGGTCCTGGACATGGTCCTCATCTAACTGCTTAGTTCCTCACGCTCCGGGTTGTTCGTTAAAATGAAAATGTTCACACAGCACACATACCTGCGGATGATGAATGCACGCAGTTGCTGCATATCGTTGTAATTAGGCGGATTGGAACTTGACTCTTCCGTGGTCCGCGTTGGTCTGCGAAGCTGCATTCTTAGAGAATGGTAGTCCCGCCTAGCCGTAACGGATTTTAGATTGTCTCTACCCACCATTCTACTTATGAACACCCTAGTATTTAATGAGTCTTATACCTGCGGACTTGGTCCAACATTCACGATCATAATGGTCTGCTATAGAAGGGATAACCTCAGTATATAACATAAAGCAGTTCCGTTACATCGTATTATGGCCGATGATGCCTAGTGCGTAGCTACGCACTAAGACTTCTCGTCCTCACAAAAGTTGAATGTAAATGCTCAACGCCGTCAACTTTGGCGAGATGAATCATGTCTCTTTGGTCAATATAGTTAATTTTAAATGACTATTGGAAAGATTACACAATGTAAATATGGAATATTGTAGACAAAAAGTATACCAATTATAATATAGACTTGACGGATATGGCATTCCATATTCCAATTGTTGGAGAACTACATCCAAATAGCAAACTAAGCTGGTTTTATATGGTATGAAATGTATCCTATACATAGTCCATCGAGAAAGTTTTTATTTTGTATCGTTATTAGGTCAATTGTAAAAAACATAAAATGAACAAGGGTTAGACCGGTAGTAATGATTTATAAATTACTCTGAGTGTCAACTAAAAATACCTAGGTTATTTCAGTTATACTGGCATGTGTGAAATTCTATAATATGTACTAATTTAATAATATGAATAAATAAGTAACAAGGGATCTCTCTCACATACAAACCTTCAATTCGGTACCGTTACTGATCCTCGGTGGTTAGCATGGTAACCCCTTTGGCGATGACTATATACGTTCCAGGCTAGGTCATCAGTCGATTATAACACGTGGTGGTCACCGGAAAATCAATCGTTGTTAGGGTCGCAGCGGGGGAAGAGCAGGTGCATAATGTGCATTAGTCCTGCCAGTTTGCAGAAAGTAAACCTACGTCGTTTGTAGATTTGCGCTTAGATTTCGTTAGTGGCTTTTTTGTCGGGGCCGCTGTCGTGTGCGGCGTCGTTTTTTGTTGTGCCACACCACCGAGGCGGCGTTTATTGGCAGTGCGTTGTTCGTTTTGATTGAGAATTAGTTATACGGGGCGGGAGGTTTCTTGATCTGAAGTTGGGACTGGTGGATCTGTTGATAGGGGGAGTAACGGTTCTGGTCATTCGTTTGTAGAGGTTGATTACTTGTCGATTTGAGGTTGGTAGGTCGGCCGGAAAACAATTGTTCCTCTAGTGTTGTGTTCGGCATAGCTCTTAATGAGATTGGCTAGCAGTAGAAGAGTTTCTATTTACCGATGGGCATCGCTCGGCCTGTGGTTTGCACACTGTATTGTGTTGGTACGTGTTTGTTTTGATGGCGTAGTGTCGGATGATTATCTCGGGCACCTGTGGCTTCTGGTGGGGTGGCTGGCATGGGTACATATTCGCTATGAGGGGATTTGTTCGCTTTTGGATCCTTCTTCCTTGTCAACACTTCTTAATTTCTGGCCTGGACCTATGGGGCGCTGTATATAGTTAATCGTATTTTCTGTAATACGGGGCATTACAGCGGTTTTGAGTTAAATACTTTTGAAATTCTGTATACTCGGTCTTTGATAACCGCGGATATTCACCTTGTGGTGTTGTCATGGTTGTCAATCTAATGGCTACATTCTCTCTTAATTTCCTACCATGACATCCTTAATGGGGTTTGGTGTGTTCCATGTTAGTCCAATTTCTATATTTTCAATGCATCCTCGGCTTGTATTCCTGTTATTATGCTAACCATCATTATCCTTTCTAAATAGTGTTAAACTTTTGCTTAAAGACATTTCTTATTACATTGGGTGTCCATGTGGCATGCCCCTGGGCCTGTATTCTTAACGTTGTCATATTAAACCGTCTTATTGATTTAGCTGTCCAATAAGGTGGAGCAAGTCTCACAGGTTGGGAGAGATTGATTATCTGCTGCCCGTTTCTCATCTAAAGTAAAAAGACTGAGTTGGTCAGGAATGGCTGGAAATTTTCATTTGGTTCATTAGGTGTCTTCGGTCGACGTAGTGCAATACTCTTTCGTGTAAGGAGGGGGGTGGAAAGAAAATGACTTATTATAGCAGATGTTATAAAATTACAAAATGTGGAGTTACATTCCACGTTCAAGGCGGCTAAAATTCATCGCATGAAGTAATGTCAGAGTCTAAATTAATATTATAAATTTAGGCCTATATGAATTTTCTATCTGGCGATATACATCTATATGGCGGACGGAAAAAACAGACGAAGGAAGGGTGTTTTCAGTGGCGTGTTTTTGTAAATCTCGTACGTAATATCTGTCCGCAATAAAACCGTTTGAGTAAACATGTTGTTTGACAATTAAATCATTCATATCGCGGTATTGGGAGTAAAAGCGTGGTGAGGGACTCGCAGCAGATTTAGAAAGATTAACTGATTTGGCCACAATACTATTTATCGGGTTTGGTTGAGGCGGAGGTCTCGCAGTGCGTCTTTATTTCAGCGGCTATAAATAAAGACTCAGTGTTAAATACTAGTAATAGAACTACATGGTGCCATGTTTTTTTGGAACTGTTTCACAAGGATCGACTTCTTATTGCCTTGGTTTTGTTGTGGGAGGCTATTTTATAACTCAATAAAATTGGATACAAGAGATAGGAAATTCATGTCAACTTTCACCCCACAGCGACCAGTGTGTATTGGGTTTGGTCTGCTTGGGGTCGCAGGTGTAAAGTTTGTTACAGTAGGAAGAGTAGGAAGCGAAGTGAATGGATGAGCTGTGTCCAATATACATAATCGGGATCACCGGTAAGGGAATTTGCACGTGAAGTCGGGAGTGTGAGCTCTTACGTGCTTGGTTAGGCTCTACCCACCTCCGACTAATCTATCAAGTTTGTGGTCGTTTTTTTACTGTGATGTAGTGGGGTAGTAGGTGGGGGTTATTTCTAGCTTTGTGTATGGCGTAATTGGATAATCCAGGAATTTGTACTTGTGAAGCGGGGATACGTTTTTATATTTTATAATGTAAGCGAGGATTTAACAATGGCGCAATTGTCGAAACATGAGCTTGGTGTTTCTTGTTAATATCGATAGGACTTTACTCTTACTTGCATTATTAATTTATTATAATAGAGTCTGTGGCTAGAATCCCTAGGTCATTTTGCAACCAAGATCGCCGTTCAAGGTTATTTTCCCTTTATGTACTAGGCTGACAGTGATGTTGACACTCATCGATCAATATATCTTTCGTTAGGTGTGCAGCCGCCTGATTTGGGCGGCAGCACACGTAGTATATTATGTTATCAGTTACTATATTCATACTGATATGTGAATCTTGTTGGCACAGAATTCCGATTATAAACGACGAGAAACTAGTCGGATCATACACCAAACAATAACAGGATCCATTGCCTGTTATTGTCACGTTCAACCTATTACATATAAGGAAAACAGTAGGTATAGGCTTAGAATGTTGATAGTGTGTTGGTCAAATTACATCATTAATTTTCACATATGTCTATTTGATGATATATTTCCCAGATGAACTATCGAACGATAACAAAAGGGACACGCACCTAAGAGATGACCTGACCATAATGTCTGCTAATTCATATGTTGGACAAAACAGATATAGTATACATCGTAACATTGACTACTAATGTAATATAGGCATGTATCTACGACAACTTATTCACAGGTTTTTTAAAATTTGATGTGGTTATCTAAGCATCCATGTTCTGCGGTGACTCAGCTGGAATATCTATTTTTAACTCTGCTTATCGTTCCAACTTTTCCTTTTCCTGTTGTTTCAGTTAATTAAAACGCAACTATTTCAGAAACCTACTGTGCTAATGGTGTGTATAGTTCTCGTCCCGTAATGATTTCTTACTTACGTCTACTTCGCAAGATGTCCCATCTCTATGTACCGTATCATGCAGGAACAGTTTCCGTTTTCAGTATAAGATGCGTAGCGCCAACTACTAACAATAAACAGTTGATGCTGATCAGGGTTATAACGAATTAATCTGTCGTTTTTCATGAATGAAGATCACTAGGCATTCAATTTTCTTCGGCCGGTCTAATTTATCTACTGGGTGCGGCCTCATTACAGACCATTGTGGTACTTTGTACAGCATTACATCATATATTTGCACTTGAGATCCCATATGTTGACTCAGATGTAGTAAGTCCATTTTTGCTTTCTATTGACACTACCCTTTGGTTAGACCGGTTACCGTCCGTATGGCCTTTGTTCCGGCCACACGCGTGACTAGATCTTTTTCTGCCTGGACGCGGGGTCACTTTGACACTCGTCGACGTTTACCCTTTTAGTTTCGACAATGAGGAGAGTGCTACTAGCAGAAATCTGTGCACGCGTCCGGGGCTTGTTAGTTGGGTGAATCCGCGGAGTATATTAGTCGGGATTGCTTACTTCCTACGCCTTAGACCGTGGGCGAAGCCCCAGTAGACTTGGTGCTTCGATGAGCTGAATCTTCCTAGGCCCGGGGTGAATCGCGGTGATTAGATGTCGGAGGCTATGCCTGTGTTTTGGCAATCCAACCAGGCAGGGAAATGGGCTCTCTCTAAATTGGGCAGACTTCGGTGGACATTTGTTTGATGACCTATGGGTTATCTTTTTGGATTATAGGATTTGGAAGTATAAGGGATCGTTATACTTACGCTAAGCCATTCAGAAGTGTACACATATGTTCGGATTAATGCCTTTGTTGGACATCACGTGCATGTTCCGCGCCTTTGTGATTTGTGTTTCAATACATTTTGCCCATAAGATTATCACACCGTTTGCTAACATTTTACCCCTGGCACGATTGGGTGCATGATTAATGAGTAATTGCAGTTTTCTAATAAGCGTCCTCATTCTGACAAAACATGCTATGGTACACCCCGTTCGGCTTGTACACTTTCTATGCGCACTTTTGATATGTTTCCGCACTGAAATTCTCGTTATGTTGTTGACTTTTCCGACACCTCCAAGACCCAACGCTACATGTGGGCTAAGTATGTACCCGTTTCTAAGATACCCCATCGTACATCACTCATCTTGGGTATGAACAAGCTGATATTACATATACATACCCAGGGGTCCGCTATTTTAGGGCGTATTGATCTGCTCCTGCTATTTGTTCGCTTTGAGGCACTGCGACCGATGTAGGAGGTTCGGTTTAATTCCCGTATTTCTCTACAAACCACATGCCCATCCTACGTGAAGCACGGGAAAATGCTTGCCCTGTGCCACGACAAACTCCCACACGTTGCAGTATAGCCATAATCGTCCTCAAGCCTTGGACGAGGACCGGGCGTTCTACCAGTTCCATTTCCCCAGATAACCATTTTTGAATACGTGACCTTGTGAGGTCCAAGCGCGTGCTCTTGTCCGATCTACTGGTGGCTCGTGGCCATTGTTTGCCATATAGGGGCAGTGATGTTGGCCGCTGAGTTTTCTCCTAGGAATGCAGACTGGCCATTAGCTCTCTGTCTCCACCTGTCAGGGTGCCTATGAATATGTATGTATTTATGTAAGTGATTCACTCACCGCAAGTTGCTCAGTTGTAGTAACCCCCAGCTTACGCAGCTTCTTTGTTGTGACGTTTTAACGTTGTCCTTTTTCACTTCGTGCTTCTCTTCACGCAGCCGCCAGCTTTTTTCGTCTATGGATAATTATTATCCACGATCAAGTATTTTACATTTCAACTAATGTACAACGCTAATATGCCTGTTGGGATAAATCAACGTCCATCAACTTTAATGACTACCGTGCCATTATGGGGCATCTTTTTTCTCTTGGTCGCAGATTCTCCGACATTCCTCGATTTGCAGTATTGTTATTGCTTATCTTTGTTCTGAACGCACACATTGGAGCATTTGCTAATTTTCTTCCTGTTTGTTAGATTCAGTCCTTTTTTGGCTTTGTTTTCAATGTGTCCATTACTTCCATTCTCTTTTATATTTTCATTTAAAGTTTCGACATATGTCGGGTAATTTTCGATTTTATGATGTTTAAATCTTGTCTAGATCAGGTCTTGTTATTTGGTATGTTTCGTTTCAAGAAATTGTGTTCTATTGATCTCTCTAATATGATATATTGTTTGTTCCGTATTTTTTTTATTACTTATTTTTACCTCCAAACATCTTTAACTAATGAGTTTGGATACCATTATAGACTCTTTTTTTTTTAAACAAGACTATATTTCTCATATTTGTGTTTTCTTCATTCTAGATTTTTCTCTTTCGGTTTCCTGGAACAGGGTCTCTGCGTGCGTACATCTTGCGTCTCTTGTTTATTCAAATATTGGGCTCGTCGAAAACGCAGGATGGATTTGTTTCCACTTTTTATGATCGTCTTTGATAATCCCAAAGTTTGCTGTATAGGTACTGTTTGCATCTATGGTTTTAATTTTTTTTTGGTGTTGTCGCAAAGGGTATCATATTTTTTATATTATTGTTATTCTGTAAATCATTCTTTTTCTTTTTGTTGATTAGAGCTTTGTGTCGGTACTTCAGACACCTGATATGTACCATCTAATATCTTTTCTTTTTTTTTCCTGTTTTTTTTTCTTTTTTCTTGTCTCTGTTTTTTTTTGTTTGGATGTTTTCTTTTTTTTTTAGGTGTGTTTTGGTGTTGATAGATTTTTTTAACTTCATACTTGTGAGGACTTCTTTTTGGTTTTTTTGTTGATTTAATGTTTAGTTGCTGTAGGTTAGGGGTTCGGGATACTTTTGGGCGGGCGGATCCTAATTATTTCTATGTATATCTTCCAGAATTACATTGTATCATTGTTTATTTGTAATCCTTTGCGTGATATTTCTTTTTTTCTCATTTTTTAGGTCGGAGTATTGTGATTCTAATTCGTTTGCAAGGTTACTTTGTTACTTCCCGGTATCGAACGAAAATCACCTTTATGGTCGCAACGTCGTTGCCTGGTCTTTACCGTACGTAACCGCCGGGTTGCCAAATTTTGCCATTCGTAGAGGTCGATACTGGCCTTATTGTACTAATGTAGAGGAGGTGCTTTACGTATGCGTTATAACGAAGTATCGCCAGGGATGTCCCTTACGCTCTTTCCAAATGGCAAGCCTCACTTGCCGTTCCGGCTTTCCCCGCTCTTTCGTCGATCAGGGCCTTTTGTCTGGGTAATTATTCATTCTTTCGGGACTTTTGGCTTGGATTATGTTATGACTCTTTGTTTTTATTTGGGGAGGTAATTTGAATACATAGATCTGTTATCATAAGTTTTCATACTTTTGATCTGTTCACTTGACTTGATTTACTTTTTCGTCCATGTTTAATCTCTCTAATATGCAAGTCTAGGTTGATACTTACGTGCCCGCCAGGCTTCGTGGTAGTTTGGCCGTTGAGCCAGCAAGATGTCAGATCTTCGGACCTCATCCAAAATTGATTTCGCCTGTTCGGCTAACGATAAGTCTTCCGTCGTTTCCATGTTTACTTGTTGGACCGCTTTGGTCCCGCTGGTTTTCGTGACTTCATTTCCGGACTTGCAAGGGTCGCAGTGACGCAGGGGGAGTGCGATAGTCAGTGACCCATGGGGGCTGTACTGTTCACAAATAGGGACTGTTAGGTCCAAGCATATCATAGCTGGTAAGTCCTATTAGCACATACTTCCCGCGCCCAGATTCCATGCAGTTTCCTTGTCACTTGTTCCTCGCTAATTACTGTCCGCGAGTCTGCTAGTCCCGTGCTGTTTTGTCCACTAAGACGATTCGTTCTTACCGTGACTTTCGAGTTATAAACTTCTTATATGTGGCTTTAAATTTCCCGTTTTGGTCTGATATCTGATTGATTAGCGGGGACAAGATAGTTGTTGGTTATGGTGACACATAAACAGTTCACTTCGCATTTTTTGTATTCAAATAAACTGATAGATAATCCGCAGCAGACTAACAGTTGTTAGGAAGTCGGGTAATGTATATCTAGTCCGAGCATTAATCCGTATGAAAGGGGGTCCTGCGGTTCATTTTCCGTGAGTTCCTATTTCTATAATTGTTTCGAACGTGCACCGATACATAGGATTGTATATTAACTCGGCTTTACAGTACTCGTCTTAATGCCCTCTGAAAATATACTGATAGATGATAGCATACACATTATTGATGGAGTTGAGAATTGTGTGGAGAGTGCTTGTGGGCATTGATAGTGAACATGATGTGAACAAGGTTTTATTCTTATTAGACTCATCATAGATGTGAGGAGTAGGAGTAGAGAGAGAATGAGCAGAGAGAGAGCGCAGACAGGCGCAGAGGAGATGGACCATGAGAAACGAAGAGCATGAGAGAAGAACTAGGTAAGAGAGAGACGACAGAACGTAGCTTAATAGGAAGTATATCGAGTAGTAATGTCATGCATGAAGTTTATCCGCGCCTTTAAAATCATGAACAAGTGCACTGTATTCCGGAATCGGTGCTCTATTCCACTCCCGGATGATAGTCTTTATTGAATCTGGAAATTCATGTGGACTGACGCATTGTTCTGTAAATATGACTTTAAAAGCAGTTGGCCTCCTTCGATTTTTAACAGGACCCTATACACATGGAAGTAAATACAAGAGTATGTTTAAACATTAAATTTTGATCACGTTTAAGTCAGCTGATATCATTAAATCATTTGATGTGTGATTTGGAGTTCTGGTAAACTGTAATAAATTGTATATATATACCAATATTAGGAATGCCAAACGAACATTGAATTGCCTATTGGCTAACCGCAACTCGTGTTAAACCGATAAATCGGTTAATAAAAAAGATACATTTTATGACGTCGATAAAGTGTTCAATACACAAAAAGAGAATGCAACACGCTGTAATAATTTGTTCATAAATACTAAATTACAACATTAAACATAATACACGTGAGAAAACCGAGAAGCCTGAACATTGCAGGAAGGAGAGACTTTCACTATCATAATTATCTGCTGTTGTTTGTGTACGATCGCAGGGTGGAACTGGGAAGTTTTCCAATTCTAGAGAAAATAAGTTTACAATTCAACTGACGGAGTTTATCTCGGAGTTGTAACTTCTCCCCTGGGAATGTTTTGCCTTTATTTTAATGATTATTTGTTGTGTTTCGTCCCGTCGAGA
>CAJDSM010027275.1:0-11321 GCA_903981925.1 Ostrea lurida | reverse complement strand
GCTGAAGAAAAACCGCGATTTAGGACTCTGGCGACAGCCTCTATTTGTTCTAAAAATAAAAATGCGTCTCCTTTAAAGATGTGTTCTCTATTTTAGTTATTGTATAGTTTTGGTCATTTGCATAAGACACGCCCTACACAAGGTGTTCTGTAACTTGGTTGTTGTACAGTCTACATCAAAGGAAAAGAGTGCCGGTCATGTCACAAGAATTCATTTTCAGTTATGTTGTGATCCTTAGCTTTTGGCAACAATATGAGATCAAAAATTTTCACAGGACTAAAGATTTATGACAATTCTTTACTGCTGAGCCAGTGTTAATTGTTTATTCTGTGGGTATGTGGTTTTTAAATAATCCTTTTACATGTATGCACGACTGATGATGTCAATATACTCATGTATGTGCTGGTTATTAAACTTATAAGTGTCCGTTTTATACTATGATGCATGTATATTTTCTGTTTACTTGTTCTTAAATATGGACTGACATACCGATCGATCGATATTGGTGCATATAGGTCTTTTTAAAAACAAACCATACTGAAGATAACAAGATCAGTCATGCTTAATATATATATATATTAATATATTATATATATTATATTATATATATATATATATATATATATTATATATATATATATATTATATAAGCACAAACATACAATTATAACACTCAACCTTAAATTAATCCCTAGGATCTAAACGATACATGTGATAATTAATTAATAACATATACAGCACGAAATAATCACAACTAGGTACTGAAAACTTTTCACCCAGCCGGGGTCGAACGTGCGACGCACCCACCGCCTAGCAAGACCGTATATATATATATAAGCGCCCCTATCTTTACTCCTCTTAAAATATTAAGTGCTGTGAAGGAGAAACTTCAAACGTTCTGTCACAACGTAGGCAAGAAATGATGTAAATCAATTGAAGATTCTAACAAAAAGTCAAACTTTTCCCATATCAACAGGATAAAAAATTACGACATTTCAAAACTTTACATGACCATTCCTCACGATACATTAAAGACTAGGCTTTTTGAAATCAGAGACAGCTGTTTCCTCAACAAAAATAGAACACGGAAATCCTCAGTCGTCAAATAAAGCCACTATGTTAAACACCACTTTGATTCAGCGGCATAAGAATTCTAAAGCTGATCTTAAAAGATGCGGGAGTTCCGCATTGACAATATACTCGTAGTCTCTCGTGATGAGGTCTTCCAACAGTGTTCGATTTTCACGAGCACAGATTTTACGTTCTATCATTATATTAATTGTTTTTGTATCCTTATGAGGTTGAATTTATTCAGTAGCTTCTACATCAGATGAAAAAAAATCTTGTTATGGCTTTCACCCAGACATTTGGATATATCGACATTTCATCCATTAACAATTATCAATTTCAATTATTTGTCGATTCGATATATCCCAGTGAACGCGAAATAAGGAACCGCAGAATTTTCCATATCTGCTTCGTATTTGGATATTTTGTCAACGGCATACTGACAACACAACTTAATGACATATTTGTTGAGCAATATTCCGCTATCCCCTGCATATAGTTTTCATGTCTCTCAGCTGATTCGATACACGAGAACATTTCTTGCATATGATCAATTTTTGATCGAGGCACTGGCAAGCTACTGACAAATAAGGTGATGTATAGGAGAACCAACGGTCTCGTTTAAAGTTAGCATTTCGCAAATTCTATGGTTGTTATATGTAAATATAAGTTGTCACTGGATCAGATGCTGTCTGACACGTTCTTTGAATAATAAGTTTGACTACGGATAACTCCGTTCTCCTTATCAAAATGGGCTCATTGCTGATGTGACCAGTCAACAGGGAATACTTACTCCTCCTAAGCATCCGATCCCACCTCTGGTATGTCAAGAGATAATCTGTGATTGTCCTTTTAATTTTGTATTCTTTAGATAACGAACAATGATCGATCTCATAAATCCTATACGGAATACAGATTGAGACCCCCTCCCCTGGACGACATACCAGAGGTGGGATCCGGTGCGTAGAAGGAGTAAGCATCACTTGTAAACACACAGGTTGTATTGGCCAACTAGATCGTTTAATGACCATACTATTTGCGAAATGCTCGCTTTAAACGTGACTGTTCAAACGTTTGCAACATCAATTTGTCTGTCAGTAGCCTGCCTAAATAAAAAAAATGGTCAGAAGTTCTTGGTATCTAATCAGTTGAGAGAGAAAAACATCATATGTAGGTGATATTGGAACACTGATATATGAATATGGGAAGTTGACGATGTAGAAGCTGCAATCATCTCGTTTGTCACGAAGTTGAGTTGTTAGTTTGCCATTAATGTCCATGCTCAATAAAATATCTAAATGCAAGGCATATGTGGAGGACTCATAGGTATCTTAAACCATTTCGAGTTCATTGGGTTATATTGAATGATGAAAATGATTATCATTAATAGATAAAACATCGTCGAAGGCAACAGCTAGATACCGGTAATTTTTCTTCTGTAAAAGTTTTTGAATAAATTCTGTCTTGTTGAAATATAAAAACAGGTCAGCTAAAAAAGACGCCCAATTCGTGTTCATGGGAATTCTACGGTCGCTATAATGATCTTGTTTGCGATTACAAATTATCACTAAGTCATATGTTGACTGATTTGTTTCATACCCTTTGTTAGACTGTCATTTTCCTACTGGATTTGACTACGGGTAATCCCGTTTACTTTATTTCGACTAAGGGCCCACGGCGGGTGTGACCGGTCAGCAGAGGATGCTTACTCCTCCATGGCACCTGATCCTACCTTCGCTTTTGTCGGAGGTCCGTGTTGCCCTACACTCGATTTTGTATATGTTTTTTGGATTATGATTACGTTTGACACAATGTTAACTTCGCCTTTTTGTTTCTAACAGACTGTTCACCAACGACTACACAGATATTGATAACTATGAACTCTAGGTTCGATTTAATATCAACTTCAGAGTATCAGAGTGGAGATTAACAAAGTAATTCTTAGAATGGCTTATCACAAGATATGAGTATTTCCTTTTTCCAATTTTGTTGACGAAGCAATGGCTGCATACTCATCCTAGCGCCTGATCCCCACCTCTGGTGTATACAGGGGTCCGAGTTGCCCAGCTCTGAATTTGTATTCCATTTAGTACATATGGGATAGATCACTGTTCATTATCTTCACCTTTTCATCCATTTTGATAGGGTATCAAGGTCTTTTTCATATTAGTCCATCGTCTGGCATAACCATCGACATAATAAAGATGAATATCTATCGCCAATTGAAAAAAACCCCGAAGCCCTCTGAATTTGAGACCTTTTAGAATTAGTAATCTCAGGTCCTCATTTTCCAATTACTAGTATATCATCATCACCGGTAATGACGTCAACATGTTCAGCTGGACTATAGTTGAAAGAAAACGAAGAAAACATGTAAGACGATAAGTATAAGATGGTTGATGTCTACATGTAGGTACTGTAAAGTTGGTTTGTAATTAAAACTGTTACATGCAATTTGTAGGAAATGCAGGGTGTAGACATTTGAAATATGCTGGAATACAAGATGACGAAGATTGTTGCTTACATGTATGTTGGTAATATCTATTCCTTTTTCAGTAAATTTGAGTTTAAGGAATTAATGATTCAGAAGGAATATCACCCAGGCTCCCCAGTGATTTTTAAAGACTGTGATTGACAACATCAATAATAATAGCATTCAGTCTTTCTTGTGTTGAAAAATCCAAGCATAGACTAGTTTCTGGCTTTTTCAAACAACGTATGCAAAACTCTCAATGGAACAGAGTAAAGTTTAGTGCGAATGTGATGTTGATTGACGTAAGGTAAAAGTGAATCAAGAGTGACATCGTGTATGTTTGTTCTATATGAACGATGTCCATTGACTGCACGTTATCTCGTTGTGTACGAAAAGGGATACTTCAAGTAGTGTTGTTTGTATGATGGTATATTTTAGCGCAACTGAGCTGAATTTTCAAATCACCTGTCCGTCCGTAAACTTCACATTTTCGACTTCTTTTCCTGAATAACCAGGCGCGGATTCAAGGAAAGGCGTGGCTCGGGGCGTACGCCCCCCCCCCTTAAAAAAAAAAAAAAAAAAAAAAAAAAAGGAGAGAGAGAGAGAAGCATAGTGATGGAGGGATAAAGAGAAGAGGAGAGACAGCGCAGCGCGCCGACACACTGGCAGATTTAGAGGGGCGTGGGGCGCGAACGCCCCCTAATTTTCAAAGATTGGTGTACTCGGGGATATATATACACTTTAATTGCAAATACTCGGTTTCAATAAATTTACATGCCTGTCATATAGCTTGTAAGAAAGCAAGGCTGTACGTGGGGTGCACCCCCATTTTAAATGAAGATGCTAACACTCTCAGCTTCGGGCTTTCGCCTAACCAGGGCATTCCTGGATCATTCTAGGGGTTAAAACACCCCAGACGCAATGAAATGGCTAAATTTCTTAGCGTCCGGGGGCTTCGCCCCTGGACCTACAGGTTATTCTGGACCAGCTGTGGACGTGACTACAGCCTTAATCCTTACCTTAGTCTTGTGGCATTCCCCCATCCACCCAAATGGAACTTCTGGTTACGGCCCTGGAGAGGGTGTAACTCACCTATGAGGGCAATTTTATGGTTAAGATTACTCCTACCTTCCTAAAATTTCGGAGCTTCGGGGCTTCGCCCTGGAACCACCAGGGCTTGCCCTGGACCACTGGGGGCTAAGGCGGCCCCAGAACCCCTGCTCTGAAAAAAATATCCAGGCCCCTAGACAGAATTCCTGGATCCGCCCCTGATAACTGGGTCAGTTTCAACCAAACGTGGTACAAATCATCCTTGGATAAAAGGATTTCATGTATATACAAATGAAGGACTGTTTCCCTTTAAAAGGGAAGATAATCACAAAAATAGGGTGATGTAATTTTAAAAATCTTCTTAAGAACCACTGGGCCAGAGAAGGTGGAACTTATACGAAAGCTTCCTTACATAATGGAGATTCAAGTTCAAATCATGACCGTCAGGTTTAGGGTGAGGGCCACAATAAGGGATCAACGTTTTATGCATACTAGTATTGGGGAAATCTTCTTCTCGAGAAACACCTATAATCATAAGAGTGGATATGTACTTGAAAGCTTCCTGATATAGAGTAGATTCAAGTTTGTTCAGATCATGGCCTCGGGCATAAAATGGGGCCAAGATAGAGGATTAGCGTTTTGCATGCTGATGGATAGACAATTATTATCCAAAACCACTGAGTAAATTCAAACCAAACTTGATACAAATCAGCCTTGGTTGATATGAATCCAATTTTGATCTGCTAATTAAATGAGATTTACATTTAAAATTTTCGAAAGTTTTGGTACAGAAACTACTTCCGGTGTTATATAGTGAGGCTTCCTCCATGGTGAGACTTCCCCCTGGAAGCTTTTACATAAACAAACATTTAACATAGGTAATCAAAGATTACAACAGCTACCTCTCGGTAGGCAACGCCTTTTATATGGCCCCATTATTATTATATTTGAGTCTTTATTAGACAGGATTTTAATCCTTTTATTCTATTTACACAATCATTATTATTATTCTTTATTATTAAAAAATTATTCATAAATGTCTAATATAACATTTACTATTACATATTATAATACATGCAATATGATATATCTATTATTAATATGGATATTCTAATATTTATTAAATCATTCTTTTATTCTTATATCATTGACTATCCATTGATTATTATATAATATGATTTGAATATTATTATAATATCATGTATAATACCATAATCTTCATATCAAATAATATCGATATCGTATATATCGTATTAATTCTTATACCAAATTCCTATATAACAATATAATATCCATATGAATACATATCATATGCATTACCAATATTGTGATAACATATCAATACATATCGCGTATAATGTTGTTTTTGTACCATATTGTATAAACATTGTATCATTACAACTAATCGTCGATATTATGTTGTATCATACCATATCGTATCATACCAAATCGTACATGAACATATCGTATATATTTTAATATCATACATATCGTATAGGGCTGTTGCAATAAATACTGGTATTTCCGATATTATTGCGATTCGTTTTCTTAAAAATATCGTATCGCGATACGTTTTTTCTATACCGGTATATCGGATGAAGTTTTTTGGGTCAGAATTACGTTTAGACTTTGAGCTTCTCACATCTATAATTACTACGTTTTTCATTGGCTGATAAGCATTTTCTGTGATTATTCAAACAAGATATAGTTTCTATCTTTCCTAATCAGAGCAAAGGAGTGCAGCAGCTAAGTTATATTGTGTCTGATTTCAAGAACACTGTGTTTTTTAATTCTTTTATATATTAATTCCTGCATGGAAATGGAAATAGACAAAAGATTGATTTTGATATTCTTATGGAAAATATTGCCAATACAATATCGCATCTTTGAAATATCGCAATACAGATAAATTTTCACGCCGATACGCAGCCCATATCGTATAATTAGTATCCATACCCAATATCCGTATTATTATCGTATCATACCATCATCGTATATATCGGTATCATTACCATATCGTATCATACCATATTCATATATATCGTATCAATACCATATCGTTGATATATATCATATCGTATCACTTATCGTATCTACCATATCGTATAACATTTCGAATCATTACATTATTGTATAATCGTAATCACTAACATATACGTCATCATTACCTTTATACGTTATAAAACTCGTTATAATTACCATATCATAGAAACACCGTATCATTACCATTACTCGGTATAAGTATTTCGTATTTTTTTTTTTTGGATTTGATTAACGTTTTTGACACAATTGGAACTTTCGCCTTTTTCATGTCTCCTATGATATTGTTATTAACATTCGTTCATTACCATATCGTTATAATTGATAGCATACCATATCGTATTATAACAGTCGCACTTCATTACATTGTTATAATATTATAATACTCATTATTGCTTAGTAATATCAGTATACCATATAGTGTATTAATATCAGTCATCTAAAACTTATTCAAATACATTTAGATCACGTTGACGGCTTCTTAATCTAAGTCTTGATGAAAATTTGAACAAGCGAATAACTCAAATTATGCCTACACATCTCCAAGATCCGAAATCTACAGCTTCAGATTCAGCATCTCTAGTCAGTTATCTCACCATAAATCCATCGATGAGAGTCTTTGGTAAAGATGGACAAAGTTAATTAGAACAATAATAACTGAATAGCAATTAACTCAAATATGGCTATTTAACAAACATCACATTCGTTCCAGCATCCAAACCTATCTGCTCAGATTCAGCATCTTCTTAAGTTCTGGTATCACCGCTTAGACCATCCATGAAAGTTTGGTGGATATTGGACAAGTTAATTTTTTTAAATATTGTATTTAAACTGAAGCAAGCAATACTCATAAAATTGCCTATTTTCTAGATCTGAAACCTATCAATGCTCAGATTTGAACAGCACTTTTAGGTCGGGGTTTATCACCCGTGACCATTGTATGAAGTTTGGTTGAAGATTGGCAAGTAATTATTTAGCGATTATGATTAAACTGAACTAAGCAATATCTCAAATAATGGCTTATTTTAAACACATACATCTCAGCATCCGAAACCTACAGCTCATGGTTCGGCATCTTCATAAGTCGGTATCACCCGATAGACCATCCAATGAGAGTTTGGTGAAGATTAGACAATGTAATAACTTTAGATACTTGAACACGCGATATAAATGATAGGCCTATTTTAAACAAAATCACCATCTCTCAGCATCTGAATACCTTACCGCTCAGATTCAGCATCATCCTAAGTCGGTTATTCACCCGATAGACCATCCATAGAGTTTGGTGAAAACTTGGACAAGTAATATTCCAGATAATTGATTTAAACTGAAAAGTAATAACTCAAATATGTTCTATCGTAAAACAATCACATCCTCCGCATCCGACCTACAGCTTCAGATTCAGCATCCTTCTAAGTCGGTATTTCACCCGCGACAGACCATTCCATGAGAGTTGGTGAAGATTGGACATAGTAATTATTTAGATTGCCATTACAAGCAAACTTGCTCCAAACTTTAACCAAGCTCTAATAGCCGCTAATCTCTTCCAGCTCTGAAACCATCAGCTGAGAATCAGAAACCAAGTTTTGTGTAGTCCTTCAGAGTACACTATTACACCTTCCATGAAGTTTAGTTGCGCTTAGACCCGTCTAATTTAGATTATATCCACAATATAATCACTTGCTCGCAAAACTTTAACCAGCATTCACATCCTTATTCTTCTCCAGTCATCAGAATGCCTTATTGGCTCAGATTCAGCATTTCCTTTCATTACCCAGAAGCAGTCATCCATGCAAGTTTGTTGGGTAAGATCGGACCAGTTATAAGTTTAGTATGATTAGGCTTATCAATTGCACACTTGCTTCCAAAAATTTTTAACCAGCTACTAACATCATTATCTTCCTCCAATACCGAAGCCTATAGCTCAGATTCAGTAATTAAGTGATTATGTTATTCCTTCATTACCCCCAGAAGCATTCATCTCATACTAAGTTTGGGCAGATTTGGTCCTAGTAATTAGCTAGATATAGAGCATTCAATTGGCACACTTGCTTCCAAAAAACTTTAACCAAGATGGGACGCTGGACGCTGGTCGGGTATAGTATAAGCTCCCCCGACTTCGTCTCGGTGAGCTAAAAAGGCAAGCTCACTCTCTCATTAGCTCACCTGGACCGAAGGTTAAGAAATACATGAGAAAGGAAAAACACAATGACACTAAATATACACTACATATGTGATGAGAGCATATACAAGCTACGTTTTGCAATGTTAGAACATTTCAGAAGGAAAAGCACAACCGATCGACTCAATGACTAGCGGCAAAATTCAAAAGCGGATAGGTCGATCACCTGACTTTTCCGAAAATAAATTGGGAGGTTTTGGCATTTAACTATGTAAGTAACTCATTTGTCATAGTAGTTGTTCGTCAGAATATATATTGAGAACAGGGTCTTTCGCACCTGTGGAGTACGGGTTCGAGTCATAAACCTGAACGGAGGTGTTCCTAATCTAAAATAACCCAACAAGTAACTTTGAAAGACTACCGGTATCCATACATGTGAGGTACAATTGCCATAGATCTATCTCCAACTAAGTACAGTAAATCTTATCCCTCAGTCTTTCAAGAATCCCTCCATATAGTTCATAATCTGTATTTTTTTCCCTCTGATCTGAATGCACTTCTTTGTTCCTGCTGGGATATGGACTTAGACTACCCATGGGATGAAGATGTTCCCTATTGAATTTGGGGTCACAAGGTCAAGCACAGTGGATATTAAAGTAACAATAAGGTTTCTATCTAAAATTCATATTTTAAAAGATGGTAACATGTGAACAATAGATTCCGTATTCAGACTCAAATGCAAAATATGAGACGTCCCATAGGGGGGAATAATATTCAGGTGATCGTTAACGCCTGTGGGCATCTTGTTGAAAAATGGCCAAGTAGCAAAGATTGCAAGTTTAAGACCAGGATAAGTAGTAAATGGAATATTGATATAATGAAATGAATTCCTTGTTGTCATTAGAAATATATTGAATGTAGAACAATTCCCTTTTAAATACACGTGAGATACATATAGTTATTTGTGACTGACTTTAATGTTTGGGGATTAATGAATATCATGTATATGGTTTTTAAAATTAAGTTTTAACATTAATTCTTGTAATAAAATTCCAAACTTTGTATATCTTTAATGTAATCTGATCCAAATTGCATTATCTTCTTTAAACTGCAATTTGTTATATGTTCAAATTTTATTTAATTGGAGGAACACATTCTGGGGATCCTTTCGTAGTAGGATAAAAAATATCACACAGATCGCAGGAAGGGGCATTTGAAGCCCAATAGTAGAAATCTTTACCGTAATACCCTCAAATATTAACAGATTGTTTTTATTTCTAAGTGTGTCAAAACTGAACCATTAGTGACTATTCACGATAAATTTGCGGAATATATTTCATTCTGTCAAGGAAATATCCCACATAAATGTCAGTGAGATATTTTAGGAAAATTTCACAAAATAGAATTTTGTTGATTATTGTCGTCTGAAATCGAAATAATTAATCTTATTTTATTTGTTACACAATGAGTTCATATCCTAGTTTGCCATTTATAACCGATAGACCTATTAAACACAGTATTTCCTGGTGTCTTGCATGTGATTTCTGGAGGCAAGAACCGCTTATTTTGGCGAACTGTGCCAACTAAAGTCAACCCATGTCTTATAAGCTGGTTTGCTAAATTCTGATCCAAGAAATTGTCTGCGGTACTGTTTCTGTGTGATTGTAAAACGAAGAAGAGGGCTTCATTGATATCTTCACCCCAAGGCCGGATTGAGGATTTCTTCTTTCTTTACCAAGATAAGGGGTTCCTTTTAATGGGAAACAATTGCGAGAATCTACTATGCATAAAAACTTTAGTCCTTATTTGTGAGGTACTGGATAAACCCACATCGGCCTCAGAAAGGCATAAGCTGCTTACCAAGGTTAATGCCTGGTCTGTAATGGTGTAGGGGATTTACAATTATTGAAGTCATCCTATAATGTTTGGAATGGGGCAGACTTATCCCTAACCCTGCGTTCCTCTCGTGTTGTCTTGTCATCAAATATTAACACTGATTATCTTTAAAAAACTTCCATCAAGGCATAGCTCTGATCCTTCGAAGTTTTTGGCCCCAATCTTTTGGCACTACATTGATCACTTTTATAAAGTTTTACTTTCATGTTTCGGATTTCCAACATTTCGGTTTGAGCATCACTGAAGAGACATAATTTGTCGAAATGCGCATCTGGTGCATAAAAATTGGTACCGTATATGATTTATATTCTAAGAATCGTCTGTGACATAATGTACAAGCAAGAACTCTGGAACCTCGTAAACCTTACTCCACAATTGACTTTCATCTGAACAAGAATCTACAATGTTTTGTTTCAGGTGACCAATAATGATCAATGTACCAATCAAGGCCCATATCTCTGTATTGTCTGTTGGCTTCCATCCATGTTTAGGCTTTTCCGCTATCTTCCTTTTCCGTTCAGAATATGTATCTTCAACAGTACTGTCTATCATACGCAGAGCAATGAAGAGCTTCAGCATTCTGAGGTACTGTTGATATGATTGGTATCAATTTATTTTTGAACTGGCCCCCTGGTCATATTGCGCTGCGTAGTTTTTGTCTGCGCATATGAC